>JAQFYC010001347.1:0-35643 GCA_034694165.1 Tomocerus mixtus | reverse complement strand
AGACATGGCTCATATATGGATTTTTTCTCAATGTCCACATCAAAAGGCTGGTTTGAACTAGATTCGATTCTAATTGTATACATATATATAGGAGGCAGCTAATACGTTCTCCTTATTGTGTAGTATGTAAGTACTACAAAGTAGTATAATTGTAGACTAAGAGTGTATGTGTCATATACTTGTTTGATTACAAGTGTTATAAGTGTATGTATACCAACTACCAACAAACAGTTCATAACTGTAGCCAAAATGGGTTTTGTGCAAATACTACATGCGATATAGTCATTCATAGAAGAAAAGTAATCCTTCCAGCAGAACTTCTTTTTAATTAAATGATCCTTCACTAAGTATTTCCCCTTTAATTTAGTGTTCCAGTTTTGGCCTCACTTGGCTTGGCTCTCATTTACATTGCTTTCATGATGGAAAACAAGAAAATTTCTGAGGATTATACTTGCCTGCTTCCTGCCATATATAGTACTACCATTCTAGTATAAGCTTTTCGATAGTTTCTTTAAACAGAGAAGGAATCTCTTTTTATTTAATGCAAAATACGAGTTGTAATATAATGGTTTATGCTGCTATTGTTGATACTATTTGATTTAGCTTAACTTCCTCCTACATTTCAAGCGTAAGTTTTAAGACTTCCTTTGGGTTTTATGTTGTCCAGATGATAAACTCATATTTACATAATAGTAGGCTTGCAAAATTGTTTATATGAAGTTGTGATATAAGTTACAGCTTGTTTAGCATCTACTTGTTCGGCTACTCCTTGATGTATTTCTAGCTCCGTGCAGCGCAACAGTGTGATATTACAATTTAATTGTTGGAATCCAGTCACGGAATGTCATTATTATTTTATAGATCACCCAATGCCGAAGGAGAAATTCCGAGCGTTTGAAATTATACTCCACAGCGATGTGATTCGCATGCATTCCAGCTCAGTGTATTACGAGTTTAATAATCCAATAATAATCCGTCTCGAGGTTCCTGCAATGCAATATGCTGGCGCCTTTAGTTAGTAAACGTAGTTAGTAAGATTGCAATCTTTTCGATTTAATCTCCTTCTTGTGATTATTTACTAGACTGAAATCGACAAAAGAATTTCAGTGATTCAAAATTGTTTTACATTGTAGTATCCCTTACAATAAGGAACAAAGAAAGCATGGTGGATTTGATGCATGCATAGCAGCGCTATTACCAATTTTTGCAAACATTTCTTAGCACTAATTACTAAATATTTTAACACTGACATTTCTATATCCCAGTAAAAATAAATCTCTTGTGGTGATCTCCCAAAACTTTCCAGAAACGTATTTTTAATATTAAATCTCCCAAAATTAGATATCATCGACGATAGTTTTAATTTTTACTGAAATAATCTTTGATTAAACACGTCTTTATATTTATGGATGGGATGTGAATGCGACCTAATAATAAACTTTACGGTAAATACGGTGAAGAGGGGAAGAAAAACGTTACGTCATTGTGTTGCGAAATTGTTTGCAAATATTACAAATGAAAAGGGCAGTGCAGTGGCTAAGTGAGAAGTAGTGTCATGATACCTTAACCATAATGCGCATTTTCCATGTACTTTTTTAGCTGAGAAATACAAATAAAACAATTTGGAAACTTTTTGCAACTCCAACTGTAGCATACTTGTACGATATCGTATATTCATTTGTATTAACTTCATGTGCATAAGTGCTCTCTGCTTTGGTGTGCCGTATTTTCTTAAAAGACCTAGAAAATCGTGATCTAATTGAGTTTGGGCTTCTAAGTACCGTCAAGGTTCTGACTTGGCTAGTATTAAGTGGGACTGGGCTTAAATTGCTGCCTGATTATTTTACCAATTATAATGAACACATAAATGCTGGAGCGAAACTGCTTAATATTTATCAGCAAATGGGAAATTAATTTTAGAAAAAGGGGAACGGCTAATTTGATGAAATACGGCATACGAATTGGCATCAGAATGAAAGACATAACAATTTAGAAAAAGTCAGAGAGAAAAACAGGCAGACAGTTTGTGCAGAATTGAGCTCGTGTTTAGTAAGCATATCCGTGTAATTTAGCTGTAGAGATCCGGAATCCGGATGCGATATGTTACGTACGGTTGAGTCTTGCATAGGAGGAAAGTTTGAGAAACAAGCAGAAGATAATAGTTGCAACTTAGAAGGTACCGTTGGAGACAAGGTTGCATAAAGGAAAAAGGGTGGGTGGGAAGGGTAGTTATACCAATAACAAAACAAGAATACTTGGCTGTGTACATTACTTGCTTTACGAATGCTAATAATATTAGATGCTTTGTATGAGTGCAGTGGTACACGAGAAGAGTTAGTGAGTGGAAACTGAAGCTGGAAATTTGTCTATGTCTGTGAGTATAATGTGAGTGAGTACCCGGGTTCGGTTATGTCCATGCCTTGTGGGCAGATGATAGTTTTCCCCTTTAGTTCCTTTTAGTTTCTCGTTTACCATTCATCGAAGTAGTGTTTCCTGGAGTTTAGTTGGAGTCAACTCAAGTCTTTAAGTCAAGTCAACTATTTTATGGAAAGTTGCGTCGCGTTACATTACATTACATTAAACAACTTTCGTCCTTCACATACCTTAGCACTTGCCCATTACATAAAGCTGCTAATTAATTCTTGTCAGATCCCTTCAATTTAGTAAACCTTACCTACCTTTCTCCTATACTATTGTACAGGGGAAAGCATAAGTATACATTTGCAGTGCATATGAGTCTAGAATTCAGCCTCCCGCTTTCCCTACTTTCCTTATATGTACATTATCTGATGTATGTGCTTATTCTTTACTCCCGCAACTATAAACTGCTTACAATGTGATCCATATACTTATTTCCAGAATATACACACCAATTTAGGTACAAAAAAAACGAAGCACTAATATTTTTGAATGAAAGGGAGACCAAGAGAACGTTCCGTTTCATTGATGTGGGTTTAATCACGGGATATGAAGTACACGGGTCAAATTTTTCTCAAAGTATGTCTATTTGGATACTTTTGCTGTCTTGAAATAAGTTTCCACAACGATCATTCTCATTTCAAAATCAAATTGACAAATTAAATACAATAGTTGAAATGAACCTGAAAATCTTACAGGTATGAGTAGAAGTATATAGGTACTTATATATTGAATATTGAAGTCTATAGACTTCAATGGATTGATGAAAATCCACATTACACCTGAAAAATTAATTTAGCTGATGAAATGTAATGGAATACCCTGTAAATATCTAAAACTATCTATCGATGAGCTCATCCTTATGACTATGACTCCTCACAGCTTCTAAAGTCTAACCACGCTAACAGAACTTCTCATAAGCATTATAAGTAAGTAAAGTTAGCATCATACTTACATTTATGCTATCAACTACTATTCTTTGGAGCCTGCACTTGCATTTTAAACGAAATGAAATGAAATGCATGATGATACTCATTTCTCCTCCCCTGCTCAATGAGTGAGAAGATTTTAGATGAGGAATCGAGAAAGATTCTCATTTCTCTTCTCCTCTAACCAACGCAAAGTAGAAACTGAGGAGTAAACTAATTAAACCCGTAGTACAGATAGGCAGGTTGGGTAGTTTGAAAAGCTCTTTCCCGTTTTATTCTTGACTTGACTTGACTTAATACTTTCTATAACTTGGGAAACTGGTATTAAGCCGAACTACCTTCATTAATCAACTACTATATGTAGTTAACAAACCTTTCACTGTTAGGCTAAGCTTATCTTACTTCTTTGTAAATACGCTCGAGTATTATTATGGATAGAATATTAAGGAAATGTTTCGTTTCAAGAACAAAATTATTTTCTCTCCTATTTACGTAGGTATGTATGTATGTACTATCGCTAATCAAGGCGAGGGATTGCAGAAGTACCTGTTCTAATTGCTTTCTAAGTTATTTTTCTTCATTAAAATCCAATAGATTAACTTTACATTTAGCAAACTCTCCTTTCTACAGCAAATTACGCATAACATCTCAATGATTTCATAAAACTAATAGTAGTATGCTATGTAGTATATTGTAGAGATTATTACCTCGAGTCGACATTCTAAGATATAAGCTAAGTTGTTGATCCTCTGATGAGATGACCTTCCTTAAAATATGTTTTAATTTTATTTTAAGAGAAACCAACTACTTACCTTATTCTGTACAGGAGCTAGTCGCATTACGCTACACGCGAAGAAACCAATTTGCAATATTGCTTTCATTAATTATATTTTAATTGCTTATATTCACTACAAGTGTGCGTTGCATGATTATCTACAAACAAATTACAAGAACATATGTTATATAATTTGAACTTGTGGTAGGGGGTATGTGCAATCTGTAGTAACTTGTGAAAGCGTGTGCTATGTTATGTGCACGTGTATGTCTTTCCGTTTCATTTAATCACGATCACGTTGCACTTACAAAGTAATGGAACTCTTGGGTTTTTGGCGATGATGATTTGCTAATAAGATTAAACTTTCAACAAATGCTATTGCCAAAGTCAACATCTAACCCTGACCGAGTGTGTGTATTATTCAATACGGGCTCAACGCTCAACAAACTTTCTTTGAAGTTTCGGCCTCCATCTTTAGGCAAGTTTAGAGCAATAACAGAGAACTTAATAGTACATATATAGCGGAGTACAAATATGCTACATACAATATTGTATGTAGTATGCCTATGCTCATATATTACTCTTTAAATGGAGATACTGATGCAAAATGAAAATTTTCCTTTCTAACAAAAATGTAAAGAGTTTAATAGGTACCTTGATTAATATTGAAGGCTTTTTAGGATTTGTAACATTCATTCTGTAGATTGGATTAGTGTGGATTAGTTATCTGCAGCAATGTATTAACTTTTGATAGTGGTCACTGTATAGTTTGTTCGGTATTTTGATAAGGAGTTCCCTTCGCGAAAAGTATAGTCAAGTCTTGCTATTCAGTATGCATGAACCTAAGGCAACACTTAAGATATTCCACATAGTTTTGGTGGTTTTGAATTTTTATCTAGGTAAATGGGGCACGAGATTAGGGTTTAGTAAATCTGCAGTGGAATGCAAAGAACGTAAATACCCTTTTAAGCTATAAAATCACTATCAGCATAGACAATAAGGAAATTAGGCAATAAAATATGGTTTGTTGTATATTTATCCATACTACATAGTAGAATCTGAGTCTGTAGACTGTAGATAATAATATTATAATGAAATTCAATGCACTGAGTGAGTAGAAAAAGGGAAAAGGGTAACCAGAGAGAAAGCCCTTATGAATTTCTGATACGGCGTGACTGGAAATAAAAAGCGATTCTGAAACATTCGTGGGGAAAGAGGATTTCTATCTACATAGTAAACTCTACTATAGTACTACCTTATCATCTTCAATACAGGAGCTTACACAATAAGTAGATACAGTTACCTACCTACCCACATTACAGTAGATCGGATCGGTAAAATACACTCGTAGAGGCGTCGTAAATGTAAATAAGTATGGAGGATGGTAATACATGCAAATAGAGATTATACTTACCTTGTGTTCTTCCTCGAGTGCAAGGGATTTTATGAGTTTTTGTTGAGAAAATGGTCAACCTGACACAATTTATGATTTTATTATAGGAGCTATATCTAAGTATTGATAAATATTTGAGTAGACAACAGAAGAGGAGACTCCCTTTAATTCCCAAGGATTGTAGGACATAACATAGCATCAGCTTTAGCCTCTCAACTTATAAATGTGTATACTTTGCATAGGTAGTAGGATTGAAGTAAAGTGAAGGTGTCTTTATAATATTATTCTAGTAGCTGAACTTTAGTTCAGCTCTCTGACTGCAAGGCAAACCACTGGATAAATTATTAATCTGATTCTCCACAGAAGCTTGCCAACGAACTAGCGTAAAAAGAGCCTAGAGCTGGCACGGAATGAAAATGGCACAGTATAGCAAACTATTTGGCTCTGTTACTTATGAATGTACCTCCTACGAACTACATATAGTAATACAGCTAAAAGTAGACACAGGCACTCATACCTTTAACTTATACCTTAGAAGGATAAGGTACATACACTTCCTGCTACACATGCACTACTTCCTTCAAAATCGTATTGCATGGACATAGAAAACCTTCTCGTGTCAAAGTCATGTCACAACGAATCAGCCTTAAGACTTTATATTTCATATTTACTGTAGAAAGACATCTGCTCTTTTGGCTGAATCCCATATATGCACTTACTTTTGCACTATGTAGGTACTCAAGTTTATTCATTCCCATTTAATCTCAAGCATATACATTTACTTAGGCATTTTAACTAATAAAGTTATAATAGGCGGAGTACAGAAAACAACACAAGTAAGTTTGCAACTAAAAAGTGGAAAATCTAAATCACGAGAAGAATAGAGAGTTTGGAAATGGAGGGGAAATAGTTTCTGCATAGCTAACAACTTGCAATTTCATGTAATTCTAATCAATCCCCTGAAAAAGATTCTAAACAAAAATGAGTCCTGCTTTGTGCATCTAATAGTCGTTAAATTTATTTGTTCATATTAATCTTAAATGTACATAGTGTAGTGTTTTTATTAGGTAATTTGTCGGAAGCATACTAACAATAATAAAATCCAATTACTCGATTTTATTTTAATTAAATAGTAGTACAGGTATTATATTAGGTCCATCCAGGTATGCCATCATGGTATATTCCACATCATTTGTTATCCTGTGATGTGATGGACTTTTGTTACAGTATCATTAGTAGTGCTTAAATAGTACATATTACAGATACTATGATGTAGAACAATGGTCACGGGATATGTACCATGTAGTTGTGTAATATATTTATTAATGTGATAACAAAATGCAAACAATTAGTCATTTAGATCTGTGACATATCTAATTATGGAAGTACCATTTTTGAATTTTCACTTCTGAAGTACCGACAAAGTACCCACTTTATTATTTGCAACACCAGACTCATTTAACAGTATGTGGTTAAAAGTAAACAAGAACGTACATAGTATTTATTGAAATGCACCTGTAAGGAATTATTAGTATATATAAATGCAATATAGGTAGAAAGGCAACATTTTGTATGCATTTTTACCATTTGATAAAAATGCATACAAAAAAGAGTGCATTTCTGGTAGTTGGGAAAGTGAACGGCTTTGGTTTGTTATGGTACGGCACTGTGGTGGTTGCGACAACGAGTCTTTTATGTCTTGCTTGAATGGACTTCTAGTGTAAGGTGAAGTTAATGCAAGTTGACTTGATTCTGAGTGGAATACCTACTTCGATCACACTGAATTACGACATGCAACAAAGCAACTCAAGTGTAGATTAGATTACGGTCCTGTTGATATGATGTGTAGCAAAAATATTCCCTTTCATAGTATTTATGATTTCCATCTTATAATTAAATTGCTAATCCTGCTTAGGAGGGAGGTTATTTTGCAAGATGTTCCTTAAATAACTTCAAAGCAACGCAACGTAATGATAAACTATACATATATAGATAACGGCACAGATATAATTATCTAAGTAGAAATAGGACACTTCAAAACTACTAGAGGCAATTTAGATTGATTCTACGCAGTGGTTGCGAATATTTACATGTAGTACCATCATGTATGGTAAACAATAGTGCCCGCATAATGCGCAGATTCAATCTGAATAGTAATGGTTATTTGTTTGTCTGCTGGTGAAAGTTAGTAAAAGAAAGTGAAAGTAAAGATAAAATAGTAATCGTAATGGTGTATATTATTGAGTTTGATATTTTCATAATTTGTAATGTAATGTAAATAATTTTCAAAGAAAGAATTACACTTTCTCCAGTGAAAGTTAATCTTTCGTTTATTTACACATATACATATTATACGTTACCAGTAAACATAAGCCATTTTGATATGCAACCACAGAATTTATTTATAGGTAGGCAGTAGCAAATAACGAAATAACTTTGCACAGTGCCTATATGGTATGGTTGCGTCATAGTTACTAAAATAGCCATACACACACAAGGATATAGAGTTTACAGCTAAGAAGTTGCTTTTGGCGAATCAGAGTTTCAAAGTTTCAATTACACGATGTTGCTCTACGTTATGAACGGATGATAGAAGATGAATATTAAAAAAGGAGAATGGATATATGGACGAATAAGCGTCCTTAATCCTCTATCCAGGGCGCACCTATTACTTTCTCCAGACATGTGAGATACATTTCTTTGAACTACGGCCACAAAGATTTACGTAAACGCTCCGCTGCGGTATATCCATTCGCATCTAAATTCAGTTTCAATAAAGCATATTACATATTATTCAACTATCCACTATCCTGTCTCAACGCATCAAAGAAGTTCTGCTATGAAAACTATTCTGTTTCAGAATAATTTCATGTTATTAAAACTTGAATTGTTCGGGAAGATTTCTTAGAATAGCTTCAGAGATTTGTTCTTACAATGTCTCACATGTAATTCTCTACCTATTAGTATCCTAGTTACTTTCCTAAGGCTTACTCACGTCTAAATACTATCAAACAATACATGGCTACGCATACTACCGTCTCATTTTCAGACTTTGTATGTAGGTTACTTATTTTCATATATCGCAATTAAAAAGTTCCATTAAGTTTTCCCTAAGTATCTCTCTACACTTTACTGTATGCTAAAATGTTGTTTCATAATATTGTAATTATATTGTCGTAGGCACAAATATCCATCTGGGTCTTTTATTTTCTATTAGTTCCAGTACGTACTTAAGTATGTAATGTAGACTACAAGTACAGTAACGTTTAATGCTAACTATTTAAATGCTGGTCACTGGAAAGAGTAATCTAGAATTACATACAATTTGGTTAGTTTTCACAAAAAAATGAAGTAAATTACCAGTGAATGTCCATTTCCGGCAGTTCCTTGTGCCTACGACATAAATAAAGTAGCAACTAAATCCTTTATACTATTAGAGACCGTATATGATGTACAATACATTTGCTGTGTAATAGTAATAAATGTACTTACCCAGATACCTATGAATAAACTATGTAGTACAATATTCAGTATTGTTTTGTAAGCTGAAAGCAAATTCCTTTATTTCAGATTGCAGCAAGCTATACTGTACATAATAATGACGTTGCCTCGCAATTATTATCACTATCCCGAGCTATGATTTTCATAGTAAATTTGGACAAAGAAAATTAAATGAAATTCGCTTCCTCTTCCAAGAAGGCTTTCATTAACTCTCATCTGAAACTTTTCCTTTTATTTTACAAAGCTCCAGTCATGAATTTCAAAGAAAGTCTTCACGCTGAGTGTACAATTATGCTAATTAGAGATCGTCAATTGATTCTATTCTAGTAATATTAATTTCGAAGAAATCTGTACAAGCCTTACAAATCAATATTGCGCTCTTGCGCTGCCTAATCCACATTAGTTGCTAATATTCATGTATACGTAGATACAGTTTTGATGTCCTAAATCACTTGATCAAAGCAAAAGTAAAGAAGTTATGGAAGAATTCAGCATTAGACCAAATTCCAAATTCGCATGTATTAATTACATAGCCTTTACCTTATATACTTAATATTGTTGTATTTACTCTGTTGAGGAACGTAATAATTACAGTTTTTATTTATGCGACAAGCAGTTGTTTCCAATAGTCGCGTTTCATGTTGTATGCAGAGCCACATAACGGTGTAAGTCTTGTCACATTATAAGTTAATAGCACACGTAATGCTTAGTTGATGCTACTAGTTATTCCGTCATGTCAATATATTAAATGCATTATGCAATTGGTAAATTAAATAGTATCTGCAACTTGTAGATAATTGGTAATCGCGAATAAATTTCGATCGCCATCCCTAGCTCATGATGAAATCACATAAATAATGAAATGAATCAGTAATTTTAGTGCTACTACGACGTAGTATTACGCAGTGCGCCTTGTATTTCTCATCTTTTCCGTACAGGACGTAAATAAGATACCTAATATACTTATAAAAATATGTAAAGGTCTTTACTTTTATGTCACACACTTTGTTGTAGTAGCTACGTCTAGATGTTCTTATATTTTATAATGTAAAAGCAAGGAAGCATGTCTAATTCACTGGTCTGCAATGCAATATTACTCACAGACTCACAGTGTACATATATTTACTTATTTGCAGACATATGAAAGCATATTATAATAAATGTTATGTGCATAATTTACTTAAATATTATATTGACTGCAACATGGCCAACTTCTTACAAGAACCTATATCTGTGTATAAGGCTTATTTTTTCGAAAATAGTGTTGTATGTAGTTTATAATAATTTGGTTAGTTAGTTGTATGTAAGTAATTACTGTGTATTAGTTTAATAGTAGTAGTGGAAGAAAATGTGTAGATGTTAAGAGGAAATTACGATGTGGAACTCTACCATTACATTAAGGTTGTTAAGCAATAGTAATAATAATAATAACAAATTGTCGAAACTACATATTAACTTACATTACTAACGTTCGATGTGTACTTATCTATGTACGAATATTATTTATCTTTTCTTCATATTAAAAATTCATAGAATTTGTGGTTCTTCAATAAGTTCAATAGGCATGCATAGTGATAGTACTACACATTTTCATTAGCAATCATCGTGTTACCTTTCCTATATTAATGGATATAAAGTAATTTATAGTGTCATCAATTCTAGAGTGATACAATTGTAAATATAAGGATGCGTAATAGAACTTGTCACCATGCAGGATCAGTTAAACAATATAAACATTTCCTTTTATTTATTTATCCTTATTTTCTTTATAGTGATTCATTTCAAGTATTGTACTTGACATAGCTTTGTACGTAGAAATAGGTCAATAGAACGTGATGCATTATTGTTATTGTATTGCAGGGTCACACCTCCTAATATCTAATAGTGAGTACAAAAGTACACAGTGCAATAATATGGTATTACCTCACCAAACCAACTATACCCATGTATTTTACTTGAATTCAACCATAAATAAAGCCACATGTGGCCTGCTTCGCATCTGTTCTGCAATAATTTATAAAAGTAGTAAACTCTGCGCTGCATGTAACGTACTCGACTTTATACATGAGGGAACAAAAGCTAAATATTAACATAAAATTAGAACAATAATGCAGACTTTGCATTCACCTGTACTTAAGGTTATTTAATATTAGAAGTAGGTACCAATACTGTTTAGAATTTTGAATATACACAATATTTTTAAGCAGCATGGGCTTACAAGGAAAATTAACTCGACTTTATGTGCACTGTAGATAACTAAAAGTATCATCATTTCACTATAATATTTTGTACTAAAAATATATATTTAACACTATAATTGATGAGTTTGTGTACACAAGCACCTATATGTACTGCATAGAAGAAATACGTTCAATGTACCTTACTTGCGTACTTTTAATGCAATAAGGTTATTGTGAAATTACGTATTGTTTCATGCAACTTACATTGTTGATGTTAGTAGAAGTGGTGAATGATGAGCGTAAGATCCAGTTCAATAACATGAGTACCTAAATACTTAGCTACTATTGCGTTTTATTTGATTAACAATGCCAAGGTTGAAAGACAGATACAGTACTACCACACGACTCAAACTTTTCAGAATAGCTTCAGATTGAATGGGTTTAAGGCAGATATAATGGGTAGCAATAGAACTAAATTTGTTTTAAGGCAGACACAAATATTTATTATACTGGTAAATAAATGGTAGATAAGCTGCCTTATTCATTTTAAGAATTTATTTCATTACCATTACAGGTGCACGAAGAGAAAGGTTAAATTAAGCAACACACGTGTCAGACAATCTTAGATACACTATCACGCTTTCGAATAAAATCGAGTCTGTACTACGATCATGTATAATGTGCCTAGTGTGAAACAGTATAATTAATTGCTAAGCTGCATTCAGAAACGTATGCTTACACTGTAATACATTGTAATTGTACTATACTAATAAGTATACGTATAATAAACCGTGCTTAAAGAGAGAGGTTTACAGGACCTTTGCTGCTATAAGTAGAATTTGTCCTACAATACAATGTATTTATTTGGAAGGTGACACGGAAGCAGTACTACGAGAGCGTAGTAGTAAGTCGAAGTAAAAATAATTAATTTACATGGTAATCAGGAAACGAGGGAAGAGTTAAAGGATAGGAGAATGGGCTCACAACTTGTCACAACTTCACAACATTGCCGGATGTAAACAAAGGAAATATCATAACAGCGTTTAGTATGAAAAACGGATCTGTATGTATGAAGGAAACCGCTGGTTAGGTTGTAGGTGTTCACTATGATCTAAATTCGTTGCAACATAACACTACATAGGCAAACATACCTGCTCATAATTATTTATGTTACTAAAATAAATATATTAACACTATGATCTAGTTTGTTTGGTACAAATATATCTGCAATCCTACAGTAACTTCATGTACAGCACACAATTTGTTAGTCTCACTCACAGTATATCTTTTTAAAACGTGCTATGGAATCATCTTCATCGTCAGTATTGACTTGTACTTGCATACAAATAAAGCACATCAATATTAGTAGGTTTTATGAATTGTATTTTGTGATAAATACTAGGAAGCAAATTATCCTCAAGGCAGGGTCGCTCATCAATCTGCAATTTATGCCACATTATTACATAACTGAATGCATCTTTTATGACTTTGTCTACACATAATCCAACCGTATATGAGTGACAGTAAGATCATAAAATCTATGTAACATTCACCGTTAAGTGTATAGTAGAATATTATGAAATACATAGCTTAGCTAGGGACACAGCAAAAAGTATATGTTCTTAGTTCTTGTACTTCGTACAAATATTACTAAATATGACTAGGTATACATATACAAATAAGTAGAATGCAACTGTTCATGAGATCATGCTTATACGATGATACGTACTGATATTACTAGTATAGTATGTATATCCGTACTAAAGAAAAGATGCAATGATGCATTGTATCCGTGAAGGAAAATGTAGCAAAGTGATATTAATGTGTGAAGCTTCACATCGTATTTCTATTGATGACGGAATAATCTAATAACGTGTACGAGGGTTTGGATTTTGATTATAATTACATAGTACAGTAGAGAACTCGGTAGCATGGAAAGGTACCTACCAAATACTAAACATCACATCACAAGTAAATAAAGTTGGTTGGATCCATTATAAGATCGATATCTAATACCAATTCATGCGACAGTAACAGCATTTGAGGCGAAGGAGTCAAAGCACAATATTTTGCTTTATAGATACACATAGGTAATTGTCCTTGGCAATTCTATATATAAATAAATGTCCCCACACTCTTTGTCAACTGCCATTTCTTAGTTAGTGGAAAAATAGGACGAAGTCCAGTGAAGTCAAGTGATGTGTGTTCAGAAGGCAAGATATGTATCATTTATTATTCTTCCTTCTTAGCTTAGCTTCATAGTATCCACAAAGTACTACCTTTTCAGTTTTTCTGAATATCAGAGCTTAACAAATACATAATATTTGGCATATCCTTATATATCTGTAGTACACATTTGTACACATACAATATCACGTATCACAAATAATTATTAATATATAAAAGAGGATCAGATGACCTGATATCTGACACTGTGTCATAACCTACATAAATACATAGTTAACACAACTAACTGTATCATTTTCATGATGTACGTACATGTAACAAAATACCAAATTGTATAACTAACGAATGTCCGTCTGTATAAAACATACTATTAATACATTATTAAGAGTGATGTGATGTATGTGTATATAACTTGAGATTTTGAGATGAGAAATATCATATAGAGCAACGGTGGGACAGGAATAATAGTGTTAGTGAATAAAAAAAGGATCGTTGGTGAAAAAGTGAAAATCAAAGGGAAGCAACGAAGAGAATAAATAAGAAGCAGTTACGGAAAACCAAAAGATTAAACGAAGAAAGGATAAATCTATCTAAAGCAAAGAGGACGGACACAATTCCAGTTCCAGTCAGAATAGAGAAAGATAGGAAGTCATCGGGTTTCACTTCACTTCTTCACAGAGACGTCAGCATCAACCGATCATGAGTTTTTTGCCTCCACTGGTTTTTGTCTGCTGTCTATGTCCATGGCTACTCTTAGGGACTGCTAATGGAATCACAAACCGTGAGTCCAGTCACCCGACTAATCAAATCTCTGCTCTTTCTTTACTAGACAAGACACAATAGCATAGGAGCTATCACTGGACTGCCATATCATGATCTAATATCTCTATCTCTGCAAACTACATCTTTATATACCTATTCCTCCATTGCACTTCAACTTGATTTGTCGGATCGTGGTCTATTTCCCTTTTCTTATTCTTTTCTTACTTTTCTCTATTCCTGGCCTGGATGTGGAGAACTTACACATGTACTATTTTTGCCAGTACCTTCTTGACTTGACTTTCCTTTTAAATAGATTACTTATTTTCTTTTAAAATTTCTTTCCTCTCCTTAAAGATACTATTTATAAACATAAAATACTGAATTCCACAGACCTCATCTTGCCTGGACTGGTCTGGCCTGGCCTGTAGCATTAGATTCCTGTCCTCTTCTTCTTTCAATTTGTAAATGTTCTGTGTTTTCCCTGAATTACAGTGATAAAGTCCAGAACATAAAACATTTGACCTAAATTCACAAGGCATTATCGTTACTTCCTGGGTTATGTGTGTAATCTAAACCAAAATGTAGGTTGTAGGTACGTAACATCTTTATTTCTTTATTTGGCAGTGGCAGACGTCTCTTGTGGTCAACAGTTGATTGCTCACCAGCCTAAAATCAATGGAGAGCTCCGAATAAGAGAAAACATGAGACAACCTAAAGTCATCAATGGCACGGATGCTTACAGGGGAGAGTATCCTTGGATAGTCTCTATCAAATTCAGCTCTACTAATCATCATTTTTGTGGAGGTAAACAAATAACATAAGTTAAAGTAACAAAATAACAAAATAACTACCAATTACCAAAATGTTGTCCATGTAATGCTTTCCCTTATTAATTAAAAATGCATTATCCTATTTTGATGGTGATATATTAACCTACAATACAGTTCCAATTAATAATTCGCTGTTACATTAATTTATAAATACGGTAGCTAAATCAATACTGCTACTGTGTTACTTAATTATACTCAGTATTTTTATTACAGGCTCATTGATCCACAAACGCTATGTTGTTTCAGCAGCTCATTGTTTTTCTGATTTTAACGATGGGTATGCACATATTTTCATATACAATTTCTAATAATAATTATATTATATAGTTACGCGTTATCAATGATTGTGTTAACATGTTTACATGTGTAGCAATGTGTAATTAGTATTGCGAATGCTATTAGCAAACTATATAATGATAAATACGATACTTGTAAGTACAAAAGTGTTACACTAATTGAGTAGATTCAGGAAGAAACATGTGTTGTATAACTGTCTACACAGCTCTGCTATTTTTTACAAGTTGTATGTTTTCCGGATTGATGGGATGTTAGTACATCGTAAATTCGGTATACCTGTAGAGTAGAGTAGAAGACTAGAGCTGTGGAAAACAGAGTTCTCGGATTACATGTGTAACTTGATACATTTATAGCGCAAAGCTGGAAACTTTCCTTTTCCGTGTCGCGTCGTATGTATATATGTATTTAGGCGCTGACACATAATATACCTTGACAGGTAGTGTAGTGGAGTAGGTTGTAGGTTGTAGGTAGGTAGGCCAAGGGAAAACATGCATGAACTTTCTCTGATGGCGAGCAGAGTTAAGTAGATTTTTAGGAAGATAGAAAAGTCAACTATATCCGTCTGTCATGTCAGCGTCAATTCTTGCATGTCGTGCCATATAATACTTATTGTTAGTGAGAGAGAAAACGGATAGTTGACTTGACTTTGACTTGCCTTATATGCTCTCTAAACTAAATGCTGCATATTACAGAAAAAGTAAGTCCAGGCCAGACTAGACCAGATCAGGGCAGAACCCAAATTCCAGGGAAGTAGTACAATTTTTTTCAGACCTGGATTCTTGTACAATATATATGAATACTATAACTAACGTTAAGTGAAAGGACGAAAGGAAACAAAAAAATCAGAAGTGAAACCGTATCAGTGCATGTCAGTTGTAGAGACACAGACACTAAATACTTCTCACTTTTCTTTGTCCTTTTCTATCTTTGAGATTCAAGTTTGACTTGATTTATTCACTTGCAATACCTATAGTATAAGCATTTCCTATGATTACGAAGAAAAAACTTACACTATCATTACTGTATGGTTTCATATTTGTATTATTAGCATTTCTCAACTTTATAAAGCAAAGAATACTATATAGGATTTAATTTCAGTTGTAACAATCCCAAGTATGTCACAAATAACGTTGTGTGAAGGAGTTCTTTTTGTTCACATCAAACAAATGACTGTTCAAGAGCTTGTACATATATTCGCGTATAATGAATGAATGTATAGGGTTACTAGTTACAAAAGCCACTATTTATATAGTATTATTATTGTATGTACTACATGTAATTATTTATGTACCTATATATTGGTATATAGTGACGCAGCAGTGCAGTATCCAATGTACCTTGACTAATATTCTTTTCTAACATTGTATTTCATGACTCTATTTAAAGGTACTTTTCTCTCAATAAAATCAAAGTTACTCTGGGAGAACACGACCTGTCAGAGAAGGAAGATGGAATCAACAAAATTGACATCGGCATAGAAAAACTTATTTTCCACGAAGGTTTCAGAATTAAAGGTTTCTTGAACGATATCGTTTTACTGAGGCTTGACACGGACGTAAGTTGGACTCCTTATATCAGACCAGTTTGTCTTCCTGGAAGTAGTGGTAATGAATTGGAAAAGTTTAACTTCACTGGAACTGTTGCTGGATGGGGAAAGACTGCGGATGGAATTTACGATTCGTCGGGTATTCATACAAACCAAATTATTAAAAATTTAAAAATATCATTTACACTGAATGATGTTTAATGCCGTATGTGTGGAATATTAGCACCATTATTTATGCTAATTAAAATAACAAATTCAGATAGCTTGTGTCTCCACACTGGTCAATATATCTTAATTTATTATTTTGTCCATAGAAGAAAATGTTATGCCCAATATTCTCCAAAAGGTGGATGTCCCCATTTTGGCAAACAATGAATGTAAAAAATGGTTCAAAAAGAGTAAATTGAATTGGGCACCTCTGGATTCTCACTTGTGTGCTGGCTGGAAAGAAGGTGGAAAGGACGCCTGCCAGGTACCTCCACTGTTCTTTGCATTCTCATTTCTATTATAATAGCATTTTTCAATGTAATTTCCTTCGCCTCTATTCATAAAATAGCACAGTAATTGCTGGTATATATCTGTAAGTATATGTATACTTTTTCTCATCCCTATTAATTACGGGACAAATAAACCATAAAAAGATATTTCTGTTCCAACATTTTTGTCAGAAAATCTTACGTGATAATGATCAACTTTTGCTGGAACCACTTTTATTACGTAATGTAAAATGTAACTCCACTAGTATTGACATTAGGTAACAGGTTTTTAGGTAGCATAATATCCTGATTGATATAGAATCGAGGAACGTAATTAAATAATTGTAGAAATGCTATTTACAGCTTGAGAAAGTTTATACGTGATCGGTGAAAACATAATTTAGAATGCATGTTCTCCAGCATAATATGCTAATATACAAATATAATGACAATTTGGCTGAATGAGTGATTTATCATATCATTCACATCGCAAATTGTGTAGCTTAGTTCCATGTCAATAGAAATACGTATATAAAAAATCTGTGTATTTAAGCTTCATCAGAACCAGGAAACGAAAAAGCGTTATTGCATCATCATTTCACTAGTATGTGATGTAGTACCTTTATTGCAATCACATAATGACTATTTTGAAGGTGTCTGTATAAACGAGCCCAATAGGTACCAGTAATATGCCGGTATACCCACAAAAAATATTGGGTAGCAAGTAGGTTATTTTGTCTAGGTATCTATATAGTATCCTTGGGTTTATGTAGTATATTGTTATCAGATAGATACTATATCCTGTCGTTCTTTTTACCTATATAATGTATTAGAGTCCTTGCATTAAGTTTAGCAGGAAAAGCGCAAAGAGGAAATCCATTTGTTTGCTTTGATTACTATTTGCTCAATCTTATAAATGCAAACCCACAGGAACACAGTGTAGATAACACACAGAACCTACATTAACAGTTATACAAAATTTTTATATTTATTTTGTCTCCGGTTACTGATACAATAAAATGATTACCATTTGTACCCCTCGTGAACATTTACTGAAATAAATTCGGTATTGATTGCTCCTTGTAATGTACCCGTATGAGTAAATACATTAGCTAATGGAAACCAGGGCAAATATCTAAAATTTCTCCTTAAAATGAATACTATTTTGTTATCCATTTTATTCGATAGTTTACATGTAGAGATATTTATGTAGTTTTATCTGTAAACCACGACACAGTGGGGAAGGTTATTTGGTAGCTTAATAGATATTGCTCTGCTGCACATGATTTTATTTTTGTGTCAATAAAAGTTTTGGTTTTGTTCTTCCAGGGAGATAGCGGAGGAGGATTGACAATTCCTCTGGAAAAGCTTCACAAAGTATGTTTAGTCGGAATCGTTTCTGCCGGAAGAGGTTGTGGCCGTCCTTTTCTCCCTGGAGTCTACACACGAGTCTCAAATTATGTGGATTGGATACAATCTAAGATCACAGGCTAAAAGTTGACTTGAGAAACTAAAGCTAAAGCTAAACTAAAGTACAAAACTCGGAGAGCGAGAGAAAGCATCGAATCTTTTCTATCGCAATCCCAAAAACTACGTATATACCGAATAGTGAGCGATCCTCAATGTTAGTTTAGTCTTTCAAATAACGTAAGGAAAGTTTATCTATCCATTGTAGTGCAGTAGTGTAGAACAATCTATTATAGTATGGACTTCATAGGCATACCGTATATACAATATAGTAAATAGACAGATAAAAGGAAAGAAGCAACACTGTTTGCTCTGATTGTATTACAAAGCATTCACTCACTCACTCAACTTACCTATTACATATAAAAGAATATTCCTATATACTTAATATAAGATGAATTATCTACCTTATATTTACTATGTAGCTATAGCTAAGCTATCTATCATTTTATATACCTCGATCTAGCTTCTACAAACCATAGTTGTTATGTTCCACTTGTACGTATGTAGGTAGGATAAGCATGTATTTACAAACAGGAAGCTGTAGCTGTAGCTTCATAGTATCTTCTAACAGGAAACCTTTACAATATCCGACAATAGAAAATGACTTGGCCTGGTTTAGTATTTAAGTATTTGTACCTGAATGTTATATTATAGCTAAAGTACCTACTTACTACATACTATAAAGTGTATAGACAGTTTAATTGCAAAGACAGATTCTTAATAGTAGTATAAGTATATTGTACTGTAGGCTTTTCTATTGTTATCGAAGTAAGAATTTCCTTTGGATCACATCAGTTTAGTCCGGTTTGGAGTATCTATATATCCTTAGTTAGTATTAGTATCTGTACTAGGAAAACAAGTGATAGAAAAACTGAAATAAACTGAAATCGTAAAACTTTAGTACAAAGTACCTACAGTACACTGTGTACGAGTGCAAAACTACTAGAGATAATAATAGCAACCTACCTATCTATTACCAGGTCCATTGAAAATACAATGGAACCTCTCCCTCCTCCTACAAACAGCTTTATGTTGCTACTGATAGTTTTACCAAGTAAATGGTAGATAGTCTACTATTTACTATTAGATGTACTGTACTGTGCTTACCTACAAATACAATGCTCCATAGCACATATTGTATAATATATTTCTAGAATTCTCTGTAGATACGTAAATAGTACTTATGTGCAGATATCCTGCTATAGACAGACGAATGGATAGTCCAGCCAAGCCAAGCCAGGCCAGCTCCAGTCAGTTTATATAAAACTGGCTGGGGATGATAGAAGTAAAGTAAATGGAGAAAGTGATGGAATTCGATGGGAAGACTAGTTTTTTACTACATAGGAGGCTGAAAGTTCAATAATATGTTGCTGGCTTGGCTTGACGTGCTTTGGTTAAGCTGGAGAAAGAAGCTATAGTGTTATTTTGTACTTGTAAAGTAGAGATACAGACATTATAATATTACTTATATACGGAGAGAGGAACTATTTGTCTCCATTGCAATACTATTCCATATCGTTTTGTTCCTTTCGTTCCTTCACTTAAATGAGGATGCTATCTGAATCTGAAGAAAACAAAACAAAGGAAGCCAAACCAAAGAAAACCAAACCAAAGGAAGGCAAACCAGGCCAAACGAGGCCTGGCCATAGCAGAGCTGAACTGTTCTTCCATTGCAATGTAATGCAGTGAGTGAAAGTCTAAGAAGAGAACAGCCGTCGTGTCGCCGCCCCGTCACTCCAAACGACTTGTATAGATAATAATATAACTAATGGTGTAATACACACATGGAGACTATTGTTTCTTATGTCCTTTCCTATGACTTTCTACATACTTACTATATTTGATCCAGTTCATGGCAAGATATTCCCTTTGTCATACTATTACGATTTTTCTATCCATTGCTACTAGTATTCAAACCAATCCAATACTAGCTTTACTTATCTGAGAAGTATTTGTATTTGTATTTGTATGTAGTATCAGTAGAAGCACTACAACTACAGAACAGCAAAGTAGTATTGTAGTGTTTGCAGTTTAGTTCTCACAGTTGGATACAATTGGAATTGGAAGTACACTACACCAGAGCAGAGTAGAGAAAGGAACGGACGAAAGTTTTTTATGTGTCGTCTTGGATTAGAAACTTTTTACACGCCAATTTCGGTTTTTGCACAGAGTTCGGTATAAGTACAGTGTCCTTTTCCCTATTTCTATGTCTCCTGTATTGTAATTGCAGTACAGCAGATCCAGATCCAGATCCAGATCCAGCTCTAGTGATTCTATCTAACAATAAGTAAGTACTATTAAAGTACCTAGTTCTAGTGTAAGGACATATTTTCCTAGAACTGTTATAAACCTACATTTTATTTTCTATTGTTGTTTTATAGTTTTCCCCGATACTTACTTGGATTGGGATTCTGTTTTGCTCTGTTGTGTTCCCAAAGTAAAGTTTAACATTCGGCTCATTCTCTTGTTAGCTTAGGATTAGTTTGAGTAGGTATTTGAAACACAGGGAATTTGCACACAATAACGATATACTTATTTTCTGTACCAATAACAAGTGTGTACTGTCTACTTTACTTGTTCTATTCTTGTTAGTATACTAGTTTAGCAATAGTAATGAAACAAAATACAACATTCTAACAGAACAGTTGCACACACGCAATAACCAATCTGTCGTAATTTTGTAGACACTATTGCAGATGTTATGGATAGTGCAGTGGAGTGGAGTTTCTGTTTTATTTGTATGTATAGGTATATGTAGGTATTAGTATTTCCATGCCAGTCCAGAACCAAGTTTAGTTGGTTTGTTCAGTCACAGTCAGGTTCCCTGTTAGGTTTAATGTAATGTGTTAGGAACTAGAAGCGTATGACATTGTACATATATACATATAAGTACATATAATGCAATGCATTCTCTATGTACAACATATACTTACGATTAGCTTATGTTTTGTCATGTTATGTAGTAGGGGAATTTAGGAGTACGATTCGCATTTGCTAATAGAAAAGTTTATTGCTCTGATCTGGCCTGGCTTGGCCTGGTCTCGTCTGCTAAACAACAATTGTATTTTGTACATACAAACCTAAGTATCCTAAGCGTGAGTAGAGAGTAGGTGGCCAGGCCACATACATATTATTATTGTAATGTATTTGTATATTGTAAAATTACTTTCAATGTGTGGTATGCAATGTCATTCATTTAGCTAGGATTGTATAACACATATTTCTGCTTTAGCCTTTACTATGCACTATAATATAATGTAGGTTTTCGCTAGTTATTTGCGTTCCGTTAGACTAGAAGACTCACTCTGTGTCTCCGTTTGTGCAGAATAACCAAACCATGGCAAAGTATTCGTGTGAGTGTAATTTAATTTATTTTGTGTGAGTAAGTAATCAAGTTCGTTGTTGGAGTTTGCCGTTAGTCATGCAATAGCTGTAGTAATTTATTTGATCTCATGAATATGCATATATTTTGTTTGCAATTTAAGAGAACTCTCTATTTTTATCCTCTAGTCTACCCATAGTCCTAGCCTATATATAGTCTTTATTGCATTTAGGCAGTGTAGATATATACATTACACACAGTAAACTATATGTAACTTATTTAATGCCTAAATAAACTAAGTTTATAAGTTTATGCTGAATAACATTATTTATAACTTGTTTTACTTGAACTGCTGCTACTAATAAGAGTACTAAAATAATCCCAAGTTATGCAAAATATGTATATTTATACGAGATTGAAGTTAATAAATATAACACTTATTTACAAACATATAGTAAACTGAATACGCATGGAATTTGTTCAACATGGGCAGTGTGTGAATAAATTAATAAAGTTGATGGAGGCAATGCCACAGTAATTTATGCAGAGATTCATATCACGATACATCCTCCTCAATCATTATATACATTTCATGTCACTAGAAAGAAATGGATCGTGCTAAATATTTGCAAATATTTCGTGTTACGTCATTTCACTTTCCAGCTAATTAAAGCCTTATTAAAGTAGTATAAGCATAGCATAGTTTTCTATTTATATTTTACTGATATCCTCCCATAAACCAGAAAAGGGCATTATGAAACATTATTTTAAACTTTCACCGACTTTCTCCCAGGATGCTCTCCTCTCTGCGTCGTAATTATTTTTCTATAATGCACATTTCTTAATGTTTGTGCGTATGCACATAAAATCTGTGACATGTTTCAAATGACCTACATCTGTATACAAAACATACTGGGAGAAATGTCTGTTTAATATCTATAAAGGAATTTAATAATAGCTAGGTACCTTACCAAAAGTAGAACACATCCTTTCAGAAAGGCCTATAAAATATTGATACAAAAAGCCAATAATATAGTAATGTAACCCCTAAGTATATGAATTGAGTTTGGAATACCTAAGGTGAAAAGACAAGGCAAGGTTCTTTGTCTACATACCCTGCATCAAATCTCAATTACGTTAATTTGGAATTCAGGCGGAATACTGAATTAGGTTATCTTTGTTGTCTTTACATATTCTGCCTAGCCCTATATAAATATTATGTTACATTGTTAGTGTGTACACATGTCGTAAAACGTATATTTTCTTATCATGTCTATACTGCACACAAAAATTAGACATGTATCTGAATACATAGTTACACATACAATAGCATACATAAATGAAGGTGATACATATCTATGTACGATATATGCATCTTTGTATGGAACTACAAATGTATAATAGATACACAATCTAGATCGGAAGAATACAATTACTTTCGTGTCTGTCGCAAGACAAGTCTTCTTTGCCTTTCCTCGCCAATGTAATCAGAGGAAGCTCACATCAGATAAATGTAGACAGCTGCATATTGGATATGTAATAGAATTCTTTATAGCTTAGTAGAAACTATGTGTATACACAGTAACGGTATGACTTGCCTTGGATTCTGTTTGCCCCGGGCAAACCCACACTATGCATATTAAAGCAGATACTGAATTCCGATCTAAGCTCCTGACTGATATATTTATTCTAGTGAGGATAAGTCCGAGGAAATATTTAGCTTATTAGTTAGTATCATATACTACAATATCTGCAAAAACTGTATAGTGTACAGAACTGTACTAGAACCTTAGTATTTATGTACATCAAACTATGTACCACCATTTACATTATAAAGTCTGGTTCAGAAATTCATAATGGAACTTTCTCTACATTTTGCTTTCCATAACGCCAGAACTACAAAATATTATGTTTAGCATTACACTATCAAAACGCTATATAGGTCAGCCAAAATTTTGTTAGAATTGTAAATACAATATAATATAATATAATATTATAGTAAATATATTTACTCATTTCGCAAACCTCCATAATAGAACAATTTTAAGGATTTGGGATATCATTTCCAATTTTGTGAACATCTACTCGTACTACTGATGAGCCAGGAAACTTAAAAACAATATTGGACACTTTCATTCAGTAATCTTGTGACAGTTTCGTTCAGGTAGCCTACTTTCGCCCCCAAAACTAGAATTTTCCCATTTACACTTACATTTGTATTTTTATCTTTAAGGTAGCATTTTTAACCAGTTTGCATTGCAAATCTATTTGTATGATATTTTTTATAAAAGTTGCCTCCGAGTTCGGTAGAGACAGCCTTCATTTCCAAGTATTTAACGATGTCCAGATTTGACAGACCTGTGTAGAACACTGACAATAAGCCTTCATACATGGACGGATTTTGATTTAACGTAGCGTAACATCGTTCTATTGTAATTTATGTAGCAAAACATTTATGTAGTTTGTGTATTGTAGAAAACAGTTTGCTAACTAGGCGAAGCGCGACGCGACGGTGTTGACAGGAGTTTGACCTGGTAAAGTGAACTGAAGTCTTCCTGTACATGCCAAGCCAGGACGGGACACAGAGAACACAATTTAATGGAATCCAGAGGAGGTTATCCTACTTGCTCAGTCATACAGTGAAAAGGTTATCTCCCCATCCCACTCATTCATTCATACGTAATTCAATACTAATGATAAGTAATAAAGCCTCGTAGTATATAAGGCAAAGTAAAGTTTTGCATTCTATTCGCTTGGAAAGAAATCAGTATAACGCAACGTAACTATAAATGTGTGTGAACTCAATAAATATTAAACTGAAGTATACGAGACTTGGTTTACTTTCTCTCGCCTTCTACCAAGTTTCGTTTTATTTCTTGTCCATTAAATTAATACTGCAAAACTAACGGGCACGTAGACTTCTGCGTATTGTCCACAAATGGCTAGACTGATAGACTACCACAGAATGCCTACTCACTCGGAAAGGTATTTCATTTTGTAAAGTGTGCTTTCAGTTTTTGTTAAATGGGACACCTGTCATGTTATTCCATATCACGTGTCACGTCATGTCATTATGTCAGCCGAAATTTTTTCTTAAATGATGTTTACTTTACAAAGTATTATATTAATCCAGCCATATCGGGTGGGACTAGTTTGTGTACTAAGGCTTATAGTATTTTACGTATAAAACATAGGATTTGCCCTACAGTTGTGCATGTGTTCTTATATGCAATATGATGTGTACTATTTCATAAAAATGTTAAATAAATGCGAATGCAAAAAGTACCTACAACTATAAGTTACTAGTAACGTACCCTATACCATAAACCTATGTTTACCTTGTCAAATGACAAGTATATTATATCTTCTATTATATTACGGTATCGTCCTCACTTGAATTTCTAGCATCATTTTTGCTTGGTTAACGTCTATTGTGAAAGTTGGCTCACAATAAACATTGGGTGGTGTATAGACTTATATACTTAGTTGATAGTTGCTGTAGTCGACTTGGTAGAACATTGAAGAAATTCAGAAAAGTAAACTGCCTATATGCCCATATACATACTGTTTGCTTTAAATATAAGTGTAGAATAGTAGCTCCTGAAGAATAATATCAATCGGTTACCTCCCTAGAGCCCATAGAAAATTAATGGAGTTAAAAAGACGGTCGCATCGCAGCCATAACATAAGAACAGTTCCAATTTCCAATTCCCAGTTCATTTTGTTTACTAAAGATAGGAAACAAACTTTATATTGTCGTGGTCCCAGGTAGGGAATGAAGCGAGTGAGATGTCGTTTGCACCACACCCATCCTTAATATCACTTATTCATGACTGCAGCTTTTCTTTCAACAACTTTATTTGTATCTATCGCAGTTGTCATTACAAATTGCATCCTAATAACATTTTCATTTATGAAAGTGTTACGGCAAGTAAATATATTGTTTAGTAAGTATTGGCAAAATAAATAGCGGAAATGTGGAATGAATTATTACAATTATTTTACTTATGTAAATACTAATTACGTGTAAAAGTAGACTAAACTTTTTCATTTACATTTTCAAGTCGCAAGTAATGCATGCTACTACAGCTACAGCTCATGCAATTGTGTTTGGCTACGAAGAATACATATTATAATTAGGTTTTTAGTTTAAAAATCGTATGCAACCTGCTATGGTACATAAAATAATAGTATAGTAGGTAGGTTTCACATGCTATAACTCTGCAAAAAATTTCTGTTTGAAATGCATTGAAGACGCATCAATAATGGTTAATGGATTTAGGGGAACGAAACATATTGCCAATGGATCTGACTATGTATAAGCCTCCGGATTTATAAAATACATTATTGTTGGTCATATTCATGATACTAATGTTGAATGCCTCCGTAGTATATTATGCTGCATAATGCTAAGTAGATTTTGTTGGCGTTTTTTTGCAAAACTCTATTGCAAAACATATGAAAATAAATAAATACTTCCCCTTTCTGTATTTGAGGGCGGTTAGGCCTACTTAATGCGTAAAATCCTTCTTAGAAACTGAACAATACGGCTGCTTAGATTACGTGCAGGCCGAATGAAGAGAAAGGATTGTATTTTCTTCGGCGGATGGATGTGCACAAAAAGGAGCGTTATGATGTGAGTTTTTTTTGCTCACATCAAATAGCGCATTACTTACATCTATAACATAACAATACCAGGCAGAGTCTGTAAACTGAAAAAAGGAAGTTGAAGGCAGGATGCACGGGGAAACTAAGCCGACAGTTGAAAACAAGTTTTCATGTCGTCTCTTGGTTTGCATGCCCTTCCATTCCACTTTTGTGTCATGGTTCGTGCTTTTGCATAAAATGTTAAGAGTCATTCTGGCGAAAAACCCTGAAAACAGGTCTGATGGTTCTTAAAATGGAGGCTGTTAAGGTTTAAGTTTTCGCACAACCATAATATATCTTCATATAATATAGTAGGTATTGCAAATAAACTTTGTTTGCAATGTGCACAATGCAAATCATATTATTAATTATTTATTGTGAAGCAACAACAGAAATAAAGCTACAAATTCGCCAAAGATTTTAAAGTATGGGAAAGGACTGTTGAGACTTTAGTAATTCGCAAATCAATAATGAAAGCTTCGTTTTACTAATAAGAAATGTAGGTCGCTCCTATAAAATGAACATATTGTGCGTCATTTGACTAGTACATATTATGCCACATAACTATATTGAACTTTAAAGAAATAAAACCATCATACCCTGAAAATAAAAAGCATCTACTGTGTGTAGGTATTATGCATTATGAATAAGTAGAATAGATGCAATCACTTTATGTATGAACTTTTCTAAATGCATATGAGCATATCTTCAAAGAAGGTTTTTTATTGCATAAAAAGGGAATACATTATTACCCAACCGAAGTATACATACAAATAAAAGAGTAAGTAGTACACTATGCACTTACCAATAGCCAGCATTGCAGGGAATTTTAGGGATTGAAATAAAAATAAAATGTGTCTACTAATATTGTAGTCCGTAGTCGTAATGCTATTCTTATTTTGTTTGTTAGATGAGTTGCAAAACTTTTTGCAGAGCAGCACAATAGTATTATAGAGCGGTCATAAAGCTTTTGCTTGAAATCGGAAACGAGCTTATTGTGTAAGTTGAATATCAAACGTAAGCCCATTCTTCGATTTCTCAATAACCTCAATAAAAAGAAGATATTAGAGTCTCCAAGTTTATAAGACTGCTACTTGTCTCTAAAAAGATTCCGGTGCCTTGCTTTCCTTCTATTGCTTTCCTGACAATAAAATGTGTGGAGCCTAAAAGATTTGAAGGTTTAACTCGGTAAGCCAACTAGAATCAAATCACAGAATACAAGAGAGATCCAAGGAGAAAAGGCTTAACAAAGGTTAAGCTTTCATTTCCAGTCAGCCTCGTTATATCACCTTTCACATCTAAGAAAGTAGTTCACAATTAAGAAATGGAGAAAAGGGGAATATCGATCCTCTATATACATACTATGCATATATGCCTTAAGAGTATTATATTACGGTGCAAACGCCTATTATTACACTACATAATAAGTAAGTGAGTAAAGGTTCCGAAAGATAAGTAACTCGTGTGGAAAGTTGTAGAATAAAATTGCATCGATTTATTAATCAAACACAACACAAGTTGTACGTACATTAGCACTTAATTTAAATGAACTCGCTAATTAACAGGCACACACTACATGACATACAATCTAATCCAGTCCCGTACATGTGCGTACGCAAAACTTTGAAACATCTCTACTAAATATATTGCACAATGTTATATATACAGATATAATATGTAAACTATATATGTATACTACTTATATACATGGTTTAGTAGTAAAATTAATGTGTAATGGCAATCTAATATATAGTACAAACTACAAACACAATATATTATAGCACAGTGAGAGTAACAGACAGACACAATGCTATTTACGACCTCCAACAATGTACAAAGTAGGGATTTTATTACAAAGAATGTTATTATGTATGTATGTAGGTTGAGGTAAGTCAAGTCACCTAAATGATGATACATAGAGGAGTCGCTTCCTTTGGTGACACAATAACGTTAACATTTATATTACAAACAGATGCGTAATAGCACAGCACATGCTGCTAGCTACTATTATACTACATATGGTACTAGAATTGCCCATTATTAACCATTTCTAGTAAGTTAGACAATACATTACATATTATTTTCTCATACGTGCAACTTAAAGATACGACACGGCAAGGCATGGCACGCGTCAAGGATTTTGGTTTAAATTACGGCTTGACTTTATTTAACTTTGTGTATAAATTTAAATTAGTTGCAGCTTGTGATATACTCAAACACAGTACCAAGTACATTTACATAATATACACTGCATACACAACTACTACTATATATAACTAAAGGTAATTACAAGAATGCTTACAAATATAAGATTACATTTTATAGCTTTAGTATAAGTATATGTAGACTATTTTAACGGATGCCCCAGTTCCCTTTTTAAGCTTCGTTTTTGTATACAATTACTTTCTTTCACGTACATTTACATTACACACTGTAAGTACTATTATTATATGCACATGTTTAGATACCTATACCCAGTATAAGTGAAATTAGTGGAAGCGCGTCGTATCGTAATACTAAAATTGCAATTATAATATGTATTATCATGAGAAAATGAGAGTCAAGTCGACAAGTTCAGAAAACTTGCTCTGCGAGGCTTTATCGTTTTATTACACATAACGTTTCTATTTCATAATGACAAACTATGTACTGAACAACACAGAAAATTACGCTTGTGCTCCGTTGTGTTCTGAAATTAGTCCCATTCGTATAAGGACTACATTTTATAGGTATCTATAGTAATACCTACAATATTTCTACGATATTGTATTTTGAATATCCAACAAAAAGGTTTTATATTATAGGTGCTACTCATACATTAACAATATTATTACATAACATTACTAATTGGGTGATTTATTAGAATTGGTTATACGAGAAAGGTAAACAAGGCACAGTTCACAGTTCAATCTCTATCCAATTATTGTACTCTTTACTTTAGGTAGTTAGTTTTATTTCGTAACATGGTTAGATACATGTATTACTTAGTATTGCATATCAAAGTACATAAACTCACTATAAATGTGAAATATTTATTCCGTAAGCAGCCCCTCTTCCAAAGTTAAACATAATCTGTATATTGCACGATGACTTATATTACCTATTACCTACACTTTACTTATCTTTCATCGCAAAAGGCATTAAATTAGTTTATACCTTCGCAAAAGGAACTTTCACTGGATTTTGCTTTCTCCGAATAGTTTATTCGCTCCCAAAAAGTGATATTTTAGCTGCTGAGGAAGAGAATCGTGATCTAACTTGATTTGATACATAATATCATACAATACGAGTTTTGCACAGTTATGTAGGTGCTACAATATTACATCACAAATGGCATGACGTGTCCAATTAATTTATGTAATCTTTTGTATGTATTGCTTATTGTTATGCGTGTTAACCCCATTATATTGCCTTTTCACAAGTCAATATATAAATCCTATAACTATTTAGTATATTCCATAATTATCTTTAATGTACCTTAGGTAGCTTAATTCTTGGACAATATTTACAAAACAAAGCACGTTGTGCAATTGCAATTCTCTCAAGATATAAGAGAAACAAAATTATACATTTATAGTGCATTGAGGCATCTGATTACAATTTTTACTACTTACACACTATTATATGTAGTAAACCGTTGTACAATAGTACAATGGACCGTAAAAATATATTACGCAGTCGATATCCAGTGGGCGGCTAAACATGTCACCGTCACCCTTCTTGAATGATTTGGACAGTGAAAAGTAGGTGACGGACCATATTGTACACATTATTTGTTAGTAAAGTCGTTCCGTATAATAATAACCACTACTACTGCAATACAAATAAAATTTGTTTGTAATTTGTGTACCTATGCAAATACTAAACATAAGTAGCATAACATACCACAAATGGGTAAGCTCTCTGTCTGTATCTTGAAATATTTGTGCCGGATTTCCTGAAAACTGTCAAGAGTAAACGAATAAATAAGCAAGGATAATGAACATAGCAAAGGGTAAAGTAAAGGATAGACATAAAGACATAATCAGAGTATGAAAATTAAGTGAGAGACTGAATAAGTAAGACAAGTATTAGAAACTACAATGCTCTACTATTAATACACGTCTCGATTAAGGAATTACAAAACTGGAGGATATCCTATATCTAAAGTAGGATAGGTATGTTTGTAGGAAGAAAGTAGAGAAGTAAGGCATGGGTTTGTTCCTTGGCTTGGCTGACATCAAGAAAGCTCGTTAATTTTCATCTAGAGAATCTTCTTCGGAACCACATGATTGACCCAGTACCTGACTTACTTAAAATTAAACACGTAGCCCCTACCTCACCAAACCAAGATAAGGTATACCCGTCCTATTATTTATATTCGTTCAGTACCTTCTGTGACTAACTATGTGTAATATGGATATGATTTATAAGGCTTGAGATGTTAAATAAGGTACGTAAAGATTCCTTTAGGCCATACTTACTAAAATATAGTATTTAGTTAACTATGTATCAGTATGTATAGATAATCGTAGGAAGATATAGAGCAATTTAGCAAATGAAATGAACAAAATTTCATTAGAAGTCAGGAGCTTCCTATTGAATTTTTCCATTGGCCGACTTTCCTGCAGCAAGCGTAGAAATAGTGCCGATATCAAACCAAATAGGAAAGTATGATTAGGAAAATAAGGAAGCGATTCAAAGAGATTTGCGAGAAGAAGATGCCTAGTTAGCTTCTAATCCTTTCTGGAGCATATTTCTGGCCTAGCTCTGGCTCTGATTTTGATTTCTAAAGGAAATTGGCCCGATACGTGAGGATTTGGAGGGTAAAGTGCTCCAATGGATATAAAGATGGATTTAAGATTAGAGAGCAGAAGTGGAGTGGAGTGGAGTATGTAGAGTGAGAGTGATGTCAGTTCATTTCAGATCAAATCACATACAGATGAGTTGTGAGTGACTGCATTGCATTCAGTTTCGCTTCTAACATTACATACACATTCTGGTTAGCTCCTGCTATTGCTCTGGCCCGGAGTCTATTGCATGAATTGAATAGTCAGACCATAGCAGACAAAATCCTGAACTGAATCTACTCATCCCCTACACTCTTCTCCTTTCCAGTGCATGTACTACAGTATACGGCAGTGAATGGTAAATGAAATGCATGGCTAAGAAAGCTAAAAGGCGACATCCTACTTACTTCGTATTAAAAGTAAGTAGAAAAAGTCCCTTTTTACATTTCTACAGCTTTTTAGGGCAATGTTCAAGAGATTCCTCTCATCACATTCAAATCTTCACCAGAAGATTCAAAGATTCAAGCAATGGGATCCCATGCCATGCCTTACTACACACTCTAAAGAAAAGACTGGGAAAAATTCGCTATTCTCAAATCTGCATAGTTAATGCCTCTTTTCTGTTCTGCCTGTCTCTACTATTCACTTTCTCGGGGCATGGAGAACAGGAGAAGGATATAATTTAATATGTGAAACGAACGATATATTTTTATGTACTTACTTAACGTACTGCCTCTGCCTTCCCGACTACATACAATACCTACTATGCTTTAGCATATATTTAGCTACATATAAATGCATATTAGCTGCTTTGTGTGGTAAACTATGTATGTAGCCTTATAGTACATACTACATACATACCTCCAGTCACGCTTACGCTTAAGTCATCAAGGGAATATCATTTCCAAGTCTAAATATACATCAGTAGAGCCAAAACCAAAGCTAAGACTCTGATTTTTGGCATGGCACTTTCTTCTTCAGAGTGACTATGGTATAGTAAAGTAAAAGTGCATGTTATGCAAGTACCTACCTTATGTCTCAAACACTCTGTACTAGCAAAGTGTTCTATTATATTATGTAGAATAAGAATGCTAGCACACAGAAACCTATAGGTATATTTTGTTTCCTCCATCTTTTAACATAACTTGCCTACTTTTGGTAGTTTCAAAGATTTCCTTGAAATAATATCCTTAAAACGCGAGGAAAATCGAGTGAAAGCCAATGGAAGGACAGAGAGTAGCACACTTAGCGTATCGTTAACGTAGATCCTTTAGGTAGCTACTATCTGCACGTTAGTTAGGTACGTAACCACTTTCCATGAGTTCAGCTCAAGCCACAAACCCACAAGTAATTCAAAAGCTCCCAATGCTTACTTTATATAAAGAAAGCCGGGAGGGCATAATTTTACAAGATAGATGTGTGATGGGGTTCTTCCATTAGAAAACCCGAGTCACACGAATAACAATAGAAAATACGTGAATACAGATATAAATATAAAGGCCAGGCCACCAGAACCAGAGCAAAGTAAAGTAAAGTAAACCTTAGCTAGGGTGACAAATTGGTATCTCTGTTCTGTTCATTCCTATCCTTCCCTAGTAGTTTCTTTCGGTTAACACAGAACTGGAGCCAAAGCCAAGCCAAACGAAAGTACTCCAGCCACATCATACCAAACCAGACAGACTTATGTTGTTAGACTCAAACTGAACTGAACTCAACTCTTTTCCTTCATTCTCCTCTTAAAAAGAATGAACCTTTCTTTAGATAAAAGTACGTGAGGACAGAAAGGCCACCGAAATAGTTAAAACGTCCAATAAACGACGAGTGAGTCTGTTTTCGGCAGGGAAGGCTACCGTAAACTCTAAAGCTAACGATAAGTATGTAAAGCCAAGTACATTCCCTATATATGTATGTACACAACTTCTTTTCACCAATGAAATTAGAAAAGGATTTTGAAGCCAGCTCTTCGGCTTCTTTTCACAATTTTTACAAACATATATGTGCTTTTGTCTTACCTATATATTCCTTTAGTACCTATATATAGTTTCCTTTAAGTATAGAGGTAAACAAAAATATACCTTCGTTTCATTGTCTTACGTACGTCTCTGTGTGTCTGATGCCATATAGTAAATAAACATGATTGCTGTCTCTATATGCTTTGATTTCGCAAATGTTTTTTCTTCCTTTCCCCTCCACACAAGCATTGTAAAGAAATTATTTGAATTCTTACGAAAAACTTGAAAAGAAAATTCGTCCTTTCTCGTGTGTGCGTACTAACGGATAAGTAAGTAAAATTATTTCAGAGCTATAGTTGCATGCACTGAATACCTTTAACTACTAAGTACATGCCTTATAAAAGTAGTACCTGGCTTGGTTGGATTGGAGTAATGTAGGTAGTAGGTAGACAAGACGTATTTGTAGAGGATGTGGTGGATGGCTCACTTTCCGAGGTTACTAATGCCGCTTGGAGACTAACGGTGTACTTGGATGGCACATTAAGATATTAATGATATATTTCATATAGGTAAGTAAAGTTTGGTTGGAGAAGGGGAATCTCCATTTCATTTTGGTTTGCCTTAACTATGTAAGTGAGGTCAAGTAAATGGTGTATAAAGTATAATCGACGAATCATTGAATATGTTTCCTTATGTAGGTACTTTACTTACATGTAAAAACTCAATAAAGTATTAACTTTCTCCGCATATGTATAAGGTAGTAATATAGTAGAATAGGGAACTATTAAGTACAGATTAAGGCATACATTGCCCATGTATATAATATACTGTAGGTATATCTAAACATATTACAGCAGACTTAGGTAAGTTGTAAGTATAAGTATATATTTTGTATCTATAGGTAAAGTAGCAATAAGTTTTAAGTATAATGTAAGATGGTTGGTTGGCGAGTGGTGAGAGTTTGGTTGGTGACTGTGGCTTTCTTCCACGATGGCAAGACATTCAAGGAAGAAGCGAATGCATGCATGACATACATAGGTACAGAATCGACGACATCAGCCAGAGCAGACCGGGCCAGGCCAGGCCAACAGACAAGAGTTGGGAAGAGATGAAAAAGGAATTAGGGTCCACATTTGAATTCTTGATAGCCCTCAGCCCCGGTGAAAATAATGTCTATCCATATCCTCATGGCTTCCGCAGAGGGGGCGAGCAGATGAAAAACACGACTGTAGGTCTTGACGCAGAAAGTCAGCTTTGGAATCGGCGACTTCACTGATTGCAAATGGTCCACATAAACTTCTTCGATTGCCTATGATAAAAATGTCAAATACGTGTCGAACAAATTGATTTATGTAGATTGTGAGTAGGAAAAAAAGCTTAAGTTCATGCACTCTACTGTACTGTACTAAACATACACTATACATACATACATTTCTGTTGCCCTCTGTACACACACAATTGACAATTTTTGATTTGGGGGAGCCTTATTTTATTTGATTCATTCTCTTTCTCCCTTCCCTCTTCTATCTGTATTTTCCCAATTTCCCATGGCTTATACTCAGCCTGTCCTTAGAGACAAAAGTAAACCAAAAACAACACACACAAAGCATACATAAAGATATCTATTCTGTGTGATGATGTTGGAGGTTACTACTTAGCTTAGGTTCTCCGTAGTAGAGTTCAATACAGCACAGATTCAAATCCCTATCTTTACTACTAAGGCTTTATATAGAGTACCAAATGCCAAATAAAGACTGTTGTGGGTACCTTTTCTTGTCTTGTCATACAAATGGTGCTAAACTTGCGTTTACTTACTCACATTACGATTGTAATGTAGTAATGCCGAAAGACAAACTAAACTTAGAAAAGTTAGTCTACAAATATATTTACTAGTAGCTACCCTCATTGTCAGGTCTGTTGAACCGCAGAGAAAGACTTATCGTCAAAACCCGAACGACAGTCAGAGTCTAGATTCCTACATCCTACTCGGCTCTTCTTATATAGTAGAGCTAAAGTCACACTTTCGACATTCATTCTACTTTTGTTGACTCTCTTGTGCTGGTTGGGCTCTGTTAAATCTCTAACCTAGGTATATTATGTACCTCTTCTCTCAAATTCTGATATTTGAGAAGATACTACGACTTTCTCACAACAAGCTTTCCCTTTTCACACTCCATCTCATCTCTCTG
>JAQFYC010001346.1:0-35660 GCA_034694165.1 Tomocerus mixtus | reverse complement strand
ATTTTGATTTCCATACCAAAATTTTGAATTAATCTTTGTTTACTTTTGAGATACATTGTTATTCGAAAGAGACCCTCATTAATATCAGTACATTTCCTTATATTCATGAAAAAGTATATGCAAATTATATAGTTAAATATTTGTGATTATGTACATATATTACCTTTAATGCTGGAAAATATTGTAACAATGACGGTCCAGAGAGCCAAAGAGGATAGGAGAGAGCTGCGTCTGATATTTAATGTAAACATTCTGATTCCGTTTAAGGACTGCTACGTTGAAAATAAACTGATACAGTTTCTTCTTTTGCTGCACTAGTAAATTGATTTGTTTGTCTTTGTGGTAGATAATACAGGGAATCCCTTTAGATTATTTGTATGTATAAGGATCGTGAGTTGACTTGACTCGGTGGGTATGGTTTTGGTTAGTGGCTTTGCAAAATACAATAAGAATCCCTGAGATTGTTCTTCTACTTCTTTACTTTGGTTGGGAAATAAAAGAATTGTTTTATTTGGTTGGTTACTTATAGGATTGGATTTCCTGGAAATCTCTTAGAGACTTTCGTTTCGTGGAGTAAGAGTTGATTCAGCTCTACTTCTGGTACTGGTGGTTGGAGACTGGAGAATGTAAACAAGCAAGTGCAGTTTCCTGCTTCTAGGGTTTACTTTACTTCACTTTTGTTTGATTTGCGTTTGCTTTGTATTTTGTTATCGTGAAAATTAATGTAAATATTATTTCAATTCGGTTTGTTGATCCAGTTTATCTTTATCTGTAACAAAACAACTATCTATTCTATTTTTATGTAGGAAATAAGATTTCTTATGGATTTTAGAGAATAATAAGACTTTTCAGTTCCTAATACTTACATCAGTCTACTTTAAAAGCTCATTGGAAAATTTCAGTGGTTTTTCTATCTGAGTTTAAATTTTTCTACAAATATTTCTGGATCTGTAAACGAGATGTTTTAGATTAGTATATTTATGTAGGTACTTTTTTGTATAAAGCTTGATTGAATAGAATTTTGGAATTGTACAAAATTCAGGGAATCAGAATATAGTAGTAAAAGAGATCCGGAAAAGAAGATTTCTCCCGAGAGATTCTCCAGAGCTTAGTAAAATATATAAACGAAAAAAATCTGCGAGAGATTCGTTCGGGGAGATGAGATGAGATAAGGAATGGAGAGACTCTGAAACTGTGTGACGACGTGATGCGATATAGGAACTGGAACTGAATTGCTCTTTTCTGGAACTGTCTTGTAGACTTTAGGAGATTTTCTTTCCTTTATTCTATTCTATTGTATTTTTATTTTACTGTGCTAACCACTCACTTAGAGATACAATAAGATTTGGCAGTCTCTTCCGTTCCTCCTTCCGTTTACAAAGTTACTATTTCTATGTCCTATGTAGTTGTATTTACTATTTTACTGGAGATTCAGAACAGAAATCACATTCTGGAGAACTACTGTGTATGTAATATAATTTTTAGACTGTATTCTTCTTGTAAGATTCAATTTTACGTGAATGTACTTTTGTGTAGTTATGTTATGTAATCGTGTGGAATGTTCAACTCTTTCTGCTGAGATTCTTCAGCGGGTAGCGATATAAAAACCGAATCGCACACCTAAACTTCTACAGAAACAGAGTTACACTGGGAAATGCAGTACAAAACGCTACAGAGCAGTAGCAGGCCAGACTCGTCTTTGCCCTTCCAGCAGAAACGCTCCAGTATTCCCGCTTAAGAAAAATCGGGTAGTCGGAAGATAACATAAGTATCGGAGAACTGAGAAGTCAAAGCCAAAGTCAACGTCACTCCAATCCAATCCAGTCGAGAAGAATAAATACCTAGAAACAGTAGTCCAGACCAGTTCCAGCAGAATTTACTTTACTTCACTCTCGATTGCTCCCCGAATCAGAAGAAGCAAACCAAAATCCCGAGGGCAATATTATTGCTTATACTTTTAGTTTTGTTAGGATTATGTCTATGTATTGTATTTGTATTTGTGTATAAGTATATGTATTTGTATGAGTAGACGGTTTAGCTTTGTAAGACTGAGTCTGTCATGAAATGCAATGCAATAACACAATGGTCGGTTAGTTATATAGTTTAGTCCATTTGGAAAAAAGGTGGGATGGGACACACCTGAGCGTAAACGATGAGGTGAGGGATAGGGGAAGCAAACTAACTCCTTCACTTCTTTACTAACTTGCACTTGTTCTTACTGTGCCTTTGCCTTCAGGTTAGAATACATACATACTATATGCATGCTACATAAAATCATTCTACAGAAGAATTCATTCACGAGAGCATGATTCACTTACGTAAACATACGCAAGTGGTTTGGTTTGAGTTAACGTTAACACAATATGTTCCAAATGCAACCCCTCTTCTTTACATGCTTAGCAAAGGATGCCCAACATACAGAAAATAGTAAACCACTTATGTGCATGAAGTATAGAATACACAGAATACACACATAAGTATACAGTACCACAATAGCTATTTTGCTGTACAGAGACATAAAAGATCTTAACCTTTGTTTGGGAATCTGTTGAAAATTAATGTACTATGTGGCTTGTCAAAGGGTTGGATCATATTAGATGAATAACATCATTCTTATTTTGACAAATGTGTGTTATGGTATATAAATCTGTATTTTAAAGTTACTTTTCATGTAAGCCCCTTTGTTTACATACCTATGTAGTATTTAGTTAATGCAAAAATTTTGATGTGACAAAATTATATGTTATTAACTATTAAAAGACTTGAGACAGAATTGTAATTGCAATATGGTTGTCTTAATTAAATTCTCATAGTATACCTAGGTAATTCGATACCACAAAAATTGAAACATGAACTAATTTCACGTTTGACGGACAGGGGAGAAATATTTAACGTGCCATGTTTGTACAATTGCACCATGTAAGTTGGAATTAGCAGAGCCATTTCGTTAATATATAAGTTAATTTATTGGTATTTAGCAACACTCCTCCCCTTTTACCTGCATACCATAAATAATCCATACCAAAATTTTAAATAAGCAGTTCCTAGTAACTGGCGTTAAATACTTATTAAGTTATAGGGTAGAGAAATTCTTTTCAATTGTGCTACAACTCACGAAAACAGCTTTTAATTACTGGTTAATTTAATTTAATTAACTTAGCTAAGTATTTAACTAGCAGCTTTGACCTAAAGACCACGACGAAAATTTCATTTTATCATATTTAGCTGATAAAATGGTATATGTAGAACTCAACAGTTTTGACATGAAATTATCACTTTTGTTATTTTCATGTCAAATATAGCCTTCACTAACATTAAAGAGTTAAGTAAGATGTATTCATAGTCATAGATATACTGATTAAAATATTATTAGCATGATTTCTGCCGTCTTTTAGTGGTTTGATAAGAAATTGTACAGTAAATAACTTTGGCCAATATGACAAAAGTACAATAATTCTGTAAATGACGATTTATATCAATTTATTCAGCACTTCAGTTTCGTAGGATTTGGTTAAAGTAATAATTGTTAATAATATATGGATTTCAACAACATCTAGATACAGAGATACAATACAATAAACATTTTCTAAGAGATGGTTGTTTCACAACTTTTACGTAGTTAAATACAACAATGATATACTCATTAAGAGAATTTATGCTTGTTTAAATTAGATATAGAGATTGTTTTACAAGGTTCTTTCTAAAATATCTGTGAAGTTATTTAACAACATGTTAAGATTTTAGATAGAGTTTTCAGATTGTCGTGAAAATGTGTATTAGTATCTTGAATCTTGAATACTGCCTCAGAGCGACTATTCTTAAGTGTGTTGTTTTGTAGCAACAAATATAAATTCGGTTCGATAACAATATTCTTTCTATCTATAAAATCATTTCGGGGTATTTTTACAATACGAGGGGAATTTACAATTTACAATTAGCGTAAGCATGCATTTATAAGTAATAATGATAATAATAATAATGTAAATTAGCAAAAGACGACTGTACACTTTGGATTTCGTTACGTTACTATTACGAGTACAATAGAAACCGATTAAAATACTAAATAAAATTATTACTTAAGGTAAATATTGCATTGAGAATGATTCTAGCTTCTTCTATCGTTGCTTAATATTTAACTTTCTATTCAAGACTTTCACTGTTCTGCTGCAAATTCTACTATTTACATACATTTTTATACAATAAGTTTAACTACTAAGCTATTTATAGTACCATTTTAGGTTAACAGACTGCGATAAATTATTATTATCATATTATATGTACTAAGATGAGAATGTGGACCAGAGCAGAGTGCCAGCTTACTATTACACTTACAGACTGCATGGTTGATCTTAGAATGAACAATGTCAGTGACTAGGCACATATTTAAATAGTAGTATTATTGCTCTGTGAACCGGAAAGACCGATTTCTTATATTTAATTCAATTGACACCCCACTACATCCTTCCCAGTAATTTAGCATCTACATAACTTCTATTTTTATACATACAGTGGTTGATTACAGTTTGACAATTATTATAGTATATTGTATTGTACTGTACTGACTGTCTGATTATTCTTATTTTTATCCTTATAATAATATTTGCATAGGTTTATGTTATTCTCACTGTAATCTATTTACTAGAAATATTTTTTTAAAGACACGACAAGACCTTGAGATAAGAATCAGAATGGATGGATACACCAGAGTTTGATTGAACATTGAATTGCATAAGCCTAAACACTTATAAATACCTAGCTACACAGAAATTTTAAAATTAATTTGCACTTTCTGAATAACTACATTTTTTAATTCCTATTTAGGATTTCAATAATGTCCAATAGGAAAAGTATTTACTTTTAGTGCCACATTATAATTATAGATATCTTATATGTTATAATTATAATAGTAAAAAATTTGTAATATCGATCATTTTTAAATTTTGAATACGTAAGGTATACAGTATACTTATTTTCAGATTGAGATTGCTCATAAAAACTTACACTAAGGTTAAGTGAGTGACTTTTCAATACACTAAATAATTATTAAAATTAGAAAACAGAAGAGGGAAGCTGGGCGTCGAAGGGAGAACTAATAATAATACTGAATAGCAAAATCTTCGAATTGAACTGCCTGTTTGATACAACCGTTCGTGACGAGGATGTACTCATTGCATCTTATACTTTAAAAGGAAGAAAACTTGGGAACACTTGCTGAAGTTGTTTCCCTTATTTCTCTATCAAATTTAAAAGCAGAAAAATCATGGGGAACGAAGACAAAAGCCAAAAAGTCACGAAATATCAGCTTCAGAAGTCTATATTAGAGTCAGTCAGCAAAAACTAATAATGTAATGATTGCAAAGTGCATGGAAGTATAGATATATATAAAGAATTACTTAATTGTCGATGCTATTAATACTAATATAAACATGTTATTGTTGTTGTATGTGATATTGTTTTCAGCAACGAAAATAACTAGATAGGCCTAACGATAAGCCAAGCATTATATCAGATTCTGGTTACGCAACACACATGGGCTATATACTTTTTCAAAGGTGCAGTGATTCAAGTAGGTATTTCAATATAAACTTGATATATGTATAATGAAATAAATTGTTTTTCCTATTGTTTGTCCGATTTTTTACCTTTTCTTGAAATTTTGGTTAAACTCTTTTTGGATTTGAACATTTTTTTGAGATTAGCCTTCGCAGTAGCTTTGTCAGGACGTTCAAGAATGCTTGACGAGCCAGGTATTGGCACTACGCAAGACACAGGTGTCTTCGTACGAGATCCACTTGCTTTGGCAGGAGGAGAAGGGGACATCGAATTCTGATCTCTTCGGGGTCCCAGCGGCCCTCCTTGGGATGACTGTCCCAGTATTTGTACCTATATTATCATAATGTTAGTTAGAAACCGCAAATAGAACAAAAAAGTGCAATATTTTGCAATGAACAGTATTATTAACCTTAGAAGACTTCTTTGCCACTTTAGGAGTAAAAATAGCTGGGGTACGATTGGTATCTTCACTAGTAGACGGGAGTTTCTTAACGATAGATTCCCTTGCACAGGGTTTGTACTCTGGGCTACATTTGAGACGCTTAACTAATGATCTACGAACACCTTCGACGCTTTTAAACTCTGTTAGATTCAGTTTTGACCATGGATTGTGCCCAGTTAAATCCAAAAGACTTTCAGCTAAACCACGACCAGTCTACAATTGAAAACAAAAATCATTCATTTTACACCTTGTATGAATCAAGTAAAGGATAGACATCAAAAATATATTTTAAAATTAGTATGTGGTCAAAATATATCATGGAAAATCATAATATTAATATTTTTGTGAGTGTATGCATAGCGTACTATTTCAAACAGGTCCGGAGTAAATTTTGGAGGATGAAGAGAATATTGTGGAGGTGGATCATTTATTCCAAAACATGGAGGTCGTGTGACATAATGATTGACAATTCGACCAGTATTATAGTTGCACTCCAAAGTATAGCTTCGCACTAATCCGGTCAACTTTAAACAAGCAACTCTGCCAGAACCTTCCCTGCTAGCACCGTCACGACGATCTCTGTAAAATACGAATTAAGGAAGGATTTATTAAAATACCACATTAAAAATTATGTGTTTCTCAACAGATTAAACAGAAGCTCAGCCTGTGTAATATTAAAATAATAGCAAACGAATTAGTAATCAAAATAAAATACTTCATATTCATCAGTCGTTCCGTAAAATTGCAAGCTGAGAAATCAAAATGTTGACAGTTTAATGCCATAAGTCTTGGCAGCAGCATACATTCTGCTTGGGTGGGCACATCCGGAAAATGATTCCCATACATGAAGATTCCTATTGAAAATATATTGTCGGTAATGGTCTCCAAAAGATTTAATATGTATGTATTATATTATAAAGTATAATTTTTCGTATTATACCTTACTATAATAGTGTTTCTAATTGTACACATCCCCAGCGATACGTACCTCGTTTAGTCGTATGTCCATGCATATCGACATAAAGAAACAACCCTGAAGAAGAATCATGGAAGCGGTTGCTGGAACTATAATTGATGCCAGTATTGCTGAACGATTTTCGTCCTCTAGTCTTCCTCTTCGAAGTTCCTACTGAAGTCTTGGATAAATGATCTAAATCTTCATTTTCGACTTTCTCAATCCATTCGGTAACACTACCTTTCTTCTTTTTAGTGAGATTTTTCTTTGCTCCTTTCTTTTTGTCCGCCATCGAAAGTTTACTTTTGCTTCTACGAGTTCTGGACAAATTCATATTACTTATTAGTATTAGCTTTTCATTTTGCAATTAATTGGCTAATTATAATTGCATTTCTTAAGATTTTTATTAATTAAGAAATTAGTACCTTGACGAAGGCGGTCGTGAGTTGTCTTCTTCTTCGATTAATTTCTCCAGAGACAGTGTCTCCGGGATCACATTTGTGGATGCAGCTTTGCCTTCCAATGTTTCATAAAAAACTGAATCCTCATCACAAGCTTCGAAAGCACACTGATGCTGCACCCCACAAGTACTAGATGAATTTTCCATAGCGCCGCTGGTTCCCGGCTCGCAATCTTCACTCAAAGCAACTGGGCTAGCCCCGATTTCTTCATCAACATCAATAAAAGGGCCGCAACCAGCACAAAGGCTATTGGCTTCACTGAGAACGAATTTGTACGACTTTTTCTTCTTTGCACTTCTCTCAAGGATATTGTCTGAACTTTTTCCGCTTAAATCGAAATTACTATTGTCGACAGATGCGGAACCACATGTGTCATTGCTAATGGAGCCTTCAATCATTTCATTGTTTCCATTTGCTTTATCTTCTTCGAAATCAGATTCCTTCTCTGGCTCAAGTTCTTCAGTGGGGTACTCATAATCATCCAACATGTCCACTCCAGTATGATAATATAAGAGAAGTTTTCTAGCAGCATAAATTGACGGATGAAGGACCGGAGAAGGAGTCAGGTACACGCGATTCAAGTTGACACCCCGAGGATCTGTACGATAATGGCCTCGAGCAACCCCGTCTGGATTTAAAATTGGTATAAATTTAAATACAAACATCCTTCTTAAAACATGGGCACGATGATCCTCCTTGTCCAAAATGAACTTCATAAATCCATTAAGGACGAAGCTGCTTGGAGTTTCTCCAGGATGCACGCGAGCACTCAGAAAGACTACTTTTTTCGACGGAAACAGAAAAGGTCGCTCCTCCTCATTAATTGGAAATAGATTGTCTAGTTTTTTCTCTCTTTGGTTAGATATGCCATAATATGACGATATTGTTAATAGTTCAACTCGTCGCCCTTCCAACGAATAACAGACACATTCTCGGTGATAATATATTGCATTTTCTATCGGAGTCAAATACTGTGCTTGGTTTGACAGGTTTGGGTAGGCCATTGTTTGAGCAAATTGACGGCTGAAGGTGGCCAGCATTTCGCACATTTCCGTATAACTGAAAGGGTAAGTGAACGCAAAATATGTTGTAGAATTGTCTGTGTCTTCTGGCAGTCGATATTTGAAACTGATACTACATACATGTTCTCCAGTTTCCTAAATAAAGAATTAATGTCAGTTATTAAACCAATTCCATTTTACCAAAACTTTGCAGATTGCAATATGTATTAAGAAGTGCATCCAATAACTATTTATGTAGCGAATTATTTAGTTTACTTACATTTATTACAAGGCGATCCCTGATTCTTTCCCAATGTGGTTTATCAGGAAGTATTCGATATACCGGTTGCATTCCCTGGACGAAAAGTTTAACTTGCTTGTTTAAATTAAGTACATTTAGTTTGACCATAGATTGAGATTTTCCTCCTAGAAATATCCAGTAAATTAAATTAATTACTGTGTTGCTAAACATTTTAAACGTTAACCTGAAAGATATGGGTACTGTACTGTGTACTGAATAAAGTTTTTTTACCTTTGATGGCAAAGTAGAACCACGTACGATTACCATTCTCATACTTGGTCCCTTGGCAGTCAGGTTTTGTCCATAAATTGATTTCATAATCTACATTCACATTAAAGTAATATTTAGTTTTTAATTATATTCTTTCAGAACAGAAATCATTCATAAATACAACATTTACATGTACCTATATATTTACATTACACCGAGACCTTATAATTATAAATGGATATGTTATGTACACGTAAAGATTTGATCTTACCATGTGTACGAACATTACAGATTTGTTGAGAGCTTCCTTGTCGTGAAAGACCATCATCGACTAATTCCACTCTAAGAATATTTCCTGAGTCAAAGTCCGATGTTATTACAAGAGGGCCAACATCTACCGTAGTCATATCGATGCCCCCTTTCAATAAGTGGCCAAATTCCAAAATAATGATCCAGATTCCTATGTAGTTTTGATATTTTGTTCTTTGTTCTGTAAAGAAAAATGATCCATATTTGCATTTTGTATCATATAATAGAGAACTTATTTACATCTGTTTACATATTACAGCTGATCTGATGTCAAATATTTGGAACAGAATGTCAAAGTAGAAATAAAAATTCGAAATATAAAATACAAAATAAATGAGTAATAAATAATAGCTTACAAAGAAAAAGCACAATTATGTCCAAAAATGGGATTGGAATATTGTGAATTTCCAAGACTTGGAATATTTTGAATTAAATTCTAGTTTACTTACCCAGTGTAGTACTTTTCTATATTCGTTCTCTTTAAAGTTTAAAGGGCTAAGCTTAGAATAAATTGCTAAGGGAAGGTTTTTGTGTTTTTATTGTTTCATTTAGTAATTTCAATCTGTTTTTTTGAGTTTCTGCATCTAGGTTGTGCTTTGTATTTGTATCCAATCCAAAATCTGGTTTGTTTCTGGTCATTGGCTTGGTTGGCAACTAGCAAGACTTAATATTGTTGGAAACTTTCACCTCAATCCAATTGACTTGACTCACTTGCCACTGCCAGCCAGCAACTTGACAATAAACTTCCTTTGCACCAATTGCACTTGCACAATCTACAAGCTGACTCTCTCAACTAAACTAGAAATTCCTTATTTTATTTCGATTCCCCTACTAAACCCAAGCGCTAAATATCCATATTCCCTGAAAATTGACCACATTTTAATGTCAATTCAGTTAGCAAAATCTCCATGTGAATGTTTGTTTACATTTTCCAGAATAAAACTGCAGGAATGTCATGGAAATTTTGAAATTAAACTCGTGAAATTTCGAGGGATTTCATGTGATTCCTCATGAAGAGCCTTTTGCGTGCGAAGAAGTCAGATGACGCTGGCAAGTACATTCCTCTGCGACGGGTCGGTGGCCAATGCAAAATCCAATGTCAATTTATTGGCACAACATGGACATACTGGATATATATAGACCATGAACCATTTTGCTATGAATTCTATACCATTTTTGTGGAAGATTTTTTAAACTATGCAAATATGCTGTTTAAGACTTATATAAATGTATAATATGCCATTTTTTAATTATTTAACACAATTTACTTCAAGAGCTCAACATGGATAGTAAGAATAATAATAATACCTAAATATCTGTTTTTTAGAGCTATCTACAGTACAGATACTTACCTATATTTAATATAATTGTGTAATTTATTAATTAAACTTGTATTGTCCCTTGAAAAATAGTTTTTAGAATGAAAATGATTTACTGTACAGAATAAATGACATGTCCTGTCAACATTAAGCATACTTTATTAATTTATTACATACATATAACAATGTAGCTCACGACAATTTTCATATTACAAGTTACAAACATTAATACATAACATTTCTTATATTTTTTATTACAGTAAGTAGAATTATTATGGTGCTGTGGATGCCAATTAACCTAAATTAGTAGTATTAGCATGGAACCTACAATATATATTGGTTATCTTTAGGTGCTTTACTTTTATACAATAATTTCAATATTATATTGTGTATTGTGTATACAAACAATTAGTTCGACGGTAATTGTGTGACTACTAATTTTAAATTAAAATACTGGGCTGGATGCAAGAATTGGAATGGAAGCGGCGAAAAGAAAGAAATCGACATTATACAATATTTATGCAGAAACAATCTGGCTAAATAATTTAAGTTGCATTTGTTATTACATACATTGTAGTAATAATTAAAAATAGATTGCTTTACAGATTTTATTTGAAATATTTAAATAGTTAAGTTAAGAAGTAACATTTATTACCCTTACGTAAATACATAGAATATTTGTTCAAACAAACATCCTGGAAATCTCATTCTTTCTAACCCCTCTATGGTTGTGAAGATTAATTAGTCAGATCTAGAATATTTAACATAATATTTGCAAAATTTCATCCAAATTAACATGAACATGATTTTTGTCTTGTCTTGCATTTTTGACCTGCCAACATATTTTTACAATGGTGATTTCCTTGTGTTAAAGTTAACATAATATAATATATCAAGTTACTGAATTCTTCGTTCAATTAAGTACATACAAATAGTACAGGCATAATATTAAATATAATCTTATGAAGCACAAATTATACATAATGTTCTTGGTGGCATCATATATTACTGTTAGCATTAGAGAAAAAATATTTTACTAACTAGAAGTAAAGTAAAGCTTGGATAATGTAAATATGTAATTGCTATGGATTGAGAAGTTTTACACAATAAGCCCTTTATTGGCCTACATTACCTGACACCAAAAATTGTACCAATGTTAATACTTTTAATCAGAAACTAAAAATAGTCTTGTTAAACGAGCAACTTGAATAATAATGAATAAAGAATGAATTGTGTGACTATTCTTGCATTTTGAGTATAGTTAATGCACAGTACAGAGTACACATGAATTTAAATAAAATTGCTTTGGAAATTATTATTCTCTAATTCGAAAAACTAATTAATACTATATTAATTATTCATTTAACCAGAACCTTCTAAACACCTCAAAACCTAATATCTTTATAACAAAAAATTTAATTTCCATTCCATTTACTGTAGCAAACAGCGTTGATTTATTAATTGCTAGCTTATTCCTTTTCTCTTTTGTTAACGTAAATCTGCAACTATTTTCACACATTTAACAAGGAAAATTATTTAACTACTTAAGTAAAGCATTTAGTTTTGCTTCAAACAGTGATGACAAAATTTAGTGTTATATCATGTATGGCTTTTAGTAATTAATGCAATTTTTAATGTCATTCAAAATGCATCCCCACATGAAATTATACAATTGGTTTACCTGTAAAATTCAACTGATTACTATTCTTACTATACATGGAAATGTACTCTTGTAATGTAAGTTTCACCCTAAATCCTTAATTGCTAAACGACATGTGGACATCAATTACTTTTGGATGATTTTAGGAACACTCTTTTTGCAGAAACGGGAGTTTCCATTTAAACAGTTCAGACAAAAAGGGAACTAGTACACAATACACAAATTGATAATGAAGTCAGAAGCGAGAAATATTATAAAATATGCACTAGTTAAATACAACTACTGTTTATGAATGAATTTGCTTTTCCAAACTTGACTCATATAATGCCTTTAAAGGAGTCAGGAGGAACTGTCATTTATTTATTCTGTCCCTAAAATATTGCGAATTGCCAAAAATAAATGAGAGATTATGGATTTTTCAAGCGTAAAGTGCATTTCTATGTAAATATAACACTGCAAACATGATGGCTATAATACGGGCATGTTGTATGTTCATGATATACTTAGTAGTTGTTTTTTCTCTAACAAGAATGAAATTAAATTGCATAATATTGCAGAAAGTTACACAAAAATTATTTACCTTAGAAAAGAGGAATTAATATGTAAAATTAAATTAATAAGACAAAATGTTATAATAGTATATATATTTACTATACTATTTATGTATACAGACAGTTTTATGTTGCATTTAAATTCAGTATTATGTAGGAGATAGTTATGTACATTAGAGTTAGTGTAAGAAAAAATAAATTTTGTGTCTATATATAGAGTTAGATTTGCAAAGTAGTCACACACTACTAAAACAGTCAGCAATAACCGTAAAAGTAGAGATTAACAGTTTATTTTCGAATGCAGTTGTTTGTAGGAGTAGGAGTACATAAACATAACGTATATGTATAGCACACTAGATACTAGATACATGTATATATCTCTAGGTACACACAGAAACATTTTATATGCATGCATATAGGTACATTATACTTATATAAATAGCTAGATAGTAGTTACGTAACAGAATGCATTAGTGTCAATTAATCACTAATGTATTTAGACTATGTTCTATAAATGGAACAATCTAATGATAATAGACAGTAATAAACATACTCATTCAAATTCAAACATCCAATCCAATCCACCCACCCTATTTAGAGATTATGTATAGGTGTATACCATACCACACAGTTATATAGTAGAGTTAGAACAATGAACATTTAGTTTAAGATGGTTTTGGCAAATGCCTAAGCATTATTTGGCCCAGTTTTTGGTACATTTCAGTGCAAAAGACATTTCCCTTGAAATAGAAAGTACTAGTTGGGTTATATCTAGATTCTGGACTGGAGTTAAGCTATTTATACTTACAAATAAGGGCAGTGCACTATATACTAGTACTTATTTAGATGTAGGAGTATATGAATAGGTATCTTCTCATTTCATGATGGTATAATATATTATTCAATGGCCATGGCCAGCCAGGCCTGGTTCTGGTTCTGGCTTTTGATATTATTTAGTCTGTTTTGGATGTGGATGAGTTTACTCTTCAATTTTCTTACGCCTTTCTATCTGAATCTGAATACACAGAGTAAAAGAACTGATTTTGACTTTCAACTTTCCTTGCCATATGCCATGTTTATAGTAAGGAACGTAAACAGGAGAAGAATTTTAAAAGAGAGTTTCGGAAATTACAGTGGCCCATCACAATTCCAGTAAATCGTTGCTACTTACTTGTAGTTGCAGTTCCTAGAGCACAGAAACGGGGGAAACCAGACGAAGATTCGCATATCTTGAAGAGGTGGACTCGGACCTTCAAAATCTTCGGTCTTTTCTTGTGCCCTTTACAAAAATACTTAATATGTATGTTTGCAGTACAAGTCTGGACCAAGCATAAATCGGATTTTATTTTGCAGTACAAATTATATCGGTGATTGCATTTTTACGTAGCATACATAACTAGTAGCGAAAAAGAATACATATTGTTAATTTAATAGATCTCCATCAACCAAATAATCAGCAAATCATATAATAATGTTTCGTATATTGAAAGTGAAAATTTAATTTGGGCAAACCTAAAAGTTGTTACGATCTATTGCAAACATCCTTTTTAATCAACGTTATCGTTTATTTAGGTCGTTCAATCTTTTGTTTTGTTCTATTTTAAGAAAGAGATTGCTCTTACAATTAGTAGTGTCAGTATAAACGGTATGTCAGTACACTTCCCAATTATAATTACCAATATATATTTATGAATCTTGACGGGGACGCTGAATTGAAAAGCAAATTGTAAAAGCGGTGCGGACTGCGGACTACTTACAAATCTGCAACATTTTTCAGAGGCCCGCCTTGTAAATTTCCATGGCATGGATAGGATTATAAAAATGTTTGAAATTGCAGACGTAACATAATGTAATATTGTATGATTCTCCTGCTCTATTTCCACGTAGGCTCTAGAGGGCATTTTTCATCGACCACATGATCATTTAATGTTATTTCATCCAATTCTCATTTAGAACGCACTGAACTGACGATGAGTAAGTGAGTAAAGGAAAGCAGGGGAGGTGGTTTTCTTGCCCATGGCCCAAAGATGCCAGGATGTGTTATATCTTATCATTCTTATATTAGTACCGTGACAGACCACACACTCTCTGTATCCATTATATGCAAAAGAGTAAGCATACATGTCAACATTCAAGAACATATACGTACGTAGCAACAAAGTGGTTTGATCTGATGATGATTTCTTTGCTCTATATTTTTACCTACAGTATGTAGTACACCATTTTCATTCTCATCTCATGTACTTATAGAATTCTAATATAGCGATGTAATGCTATTTTGTGTGTGTTATTTTACAGTATAGTTTATCATGAGTCTTGAACGTGAATCGCATCTCAAGTGAAACCAAAACCAAACCAAGTAGATAATGAGAGAAAGGCATTTTCATTTTCTTTTCACTTTATGCAATTTTTCTCATTTGCTGGAAGGGAGATTCTCCTGGATGTTAAATTGTTAAAGCTGGAGCTGGAGGAGATTTGATCTTATGGAATGGCTGTAGTGAAGAGAATTAAGGTAGCCCCGTTATTCCCATATGCATGCCATATCATTTCGTATCTTCATTCTTCATCTTCTCCTTATTTGTTACGGTTATGCATTCCTGTTGTGTTGTGAGGGTGATGATGATACTGATGGTGTCTGTTGTTAGCCGAGCCAGTAGCCACGGTGAGTGACGACGATGTGTTGATGTTTCCTGACTTATTAGCCAGCGGGCCCGTTGATTCGTTTTTGGTCAGGACGTGCAGAGGAATGTGCACCATTGCGGAACCTGCTGAAAAATCAAAAAACTCACTTTCTTTTCATCTCCTATGAATTCTACATTATTTGCTGAACTGAACTATTTATATCTTGAACAACAAATGACACACTACATACATACTACGTGAATTCAGTTTGATTTTTGATATGTGTACAGATACATAGAAACAGATACCTTCGCATAATATACTTGTCCAGATATATATCACGCTCGGGTATCACAATCACAAATACTAATACAAAACTACATTCAACTTCAGCTTGAACATAAAGATAAAACTCAACACAGCATAAAGAATAGTACATTACATAATAATACAAGTATATCGAAGCCCGCAGAAGAATATAGAGCAAAAGGAATGGGATTTCCCATAAAAATCCTGGACTAAGCTGAAACTGAACTGGAATAGTAGAACAATCTATTTATCTGCATGTGTAGAGCAATCCAGTATAATATAAAGGTACAAGTGGATGTCTCATCTCAATTGAATGCTGTTATGTTATGTTGTTCAGATTTCTGATATCTCAGCAGCAATACAGTACAGAAGATATATTTTCCATCCCATTCCTTTTGCTTGCTCGGCAATGCTTTGCTTTTATGCCCTTATTTACAAGTCAATGAATGAAAGGTGAGTGGATCGGTATACGGGATTGAAATAACGTTTTTTCGGGAAAAATCTCCAGCCGGTATGCCTATAGATAGTATATAGACCAAAAGTAAATACTTATGTAATATAGGCATGTCTCAATAAGTTCCCTACTCCCTACGTATGCATTCTTTAACAGCCTGGCCTGGCCTGGCTTGGCCTAGAGTAACAAAACTAGTTTAAATCTAAAGGTTAGAACTTTTAACGGGTAAATTTAGTAGGTATTTGCACTATAGAGTTGACTCTGACTCTGACTGACGCACCTTTGTATTGCCTTGTCCGTTTATATTTTACTATATAAAACCTGAACGCATTCTTAGTTTCGGTTTTCGGTTCGGTGTTCTGTTGGCTTACACTACACTCTATTGTCATTTTACATAAAACCTCAATGCATTGCTTCTCTTGTCATGCAAGTCATGTCATGACCTGATTTTATTTACTTTCACCTAAAAGAACGGATTCCCAATTGAAACAAACATGAATTCGGTTCAGAATAGTCTGTCGAATTATTTCACTGCACTGCTCTTTCCTCCCTGTCAGGAAGAATGCTGGAATAAATCAACTGCGTTATATACTACACATTCTACACATACATAGTAGTTTTATCTCAAAGTTCCTACTATTGCACAACTACTACATAACAATTGTCTTTACTGCATAGTCAATGTTAGTAGTAAACAGTAGTAGTAAAAGTTAAGCCATAAAAAGAATCTGATCCCTCCCTCCCACCAAACTAACAAACTATTTATTTGTTCTACACCTATATACTATCTGTAGGTACAAATATATTATATTCTGGTCTGATAAATAGCTAAGTAAGTTAAGTACTAGTAGTATTTGTATTTACGTAGGTATATTTTTTATTCGCCAAACAAAAGCCTTTGCAAATGTTTTTGACTGACTTGACTACGAATGAAATAAAGCAACCAGCTTTGTGAAAGTAAAAAGAAAACACAGATTTCTTAAGACATTTTACAACATTGCATTGTTTCCACACAAAAAGGTAAGTGTGATTGAAAACAAATAGTGCGTGCAGTGCGGCAAACTCCTAACGACAGTCACATAAGTAGTTCAAACTTGAAAGTGAATTTTTCATAGAAAACCAACCACGGCACACGGCAATGAGAGACTGTGAACGTGAACTGAAGTGTATATAGTAGGTATGTAGATGTAGGTGAAATTTTGAAAGGTGAAAGGAAAACATTTAAGCTAAAGAAAATAGTTGTAAATATTTGATGAAACATTTTGTGTATGGCACTATGGCGTATGTATGATTGTTAAGGTTAAGGAAAATATAAATGTCATGTTTGGTATTTAGCATTTGGACAACACATCTAGAGTGAACGAGAAATACGTATAAAATAACTCGCTTAGTATCTTAAAACATGAAATCTTAAAACTCATAATTATGTTTATGTTCTGTAATGCTTAGTGTCGCCCATTTAAAAACATTAAATTTTATTAAAATTATCCCGTATTTATACAGATCGTTGACTTTTCTATCGTCCCTATTTGTAATGCAATGTAACCTAATTTCGAAATAGATTGATGAATACTAATTAGGTATACATATCTAGGAATCTAGATGTCCTACATAATTATCAGATAACCCTACCTTGGCATTCATAAGAGCTCCACTTTGTTAATTATTATTTTTGTTTCTTTGCGAACTAACTGTAGTAGATGTTGATAATATACTAAAATTGAAATTAGAAGCATAATGAAATTTTATTATTAATATTACTAGTATTAATGTACCTACTAGATAATATATACTATATTATTTTGGTGTTCCAACAATTTGGCTTAAAAATCTGGAGTGTAAATAATTTTTCCTTGTTAGTAAATACGTAAGTACGCTACACAAAAGACACTTCGTTTAAACCTTAAAAAGAATATATCTTTATTATCATAAGAAAATTATGAGTTTTGTTTGGCCTGTCTTGACTAAAACTAAACAGACTCCCATATCTTCATATATGGATACGTTTTCTCTAAAATAAATATTTTGTATACAATATGCTTAATCCCAGCTTAATCCTAAGATAAATGTACACAAAACTGTTCAATAGAAAAGTAATGATGTAATGATATATAGCTAATGTATTTTGTGTGCTTGAATGTGAACTGGCCAGTACCTCCCCAAGGATCATGGAGTATATGGAAGAAATAATGAATTTAGAATTCTCACAGTGCAACTCAGTGACAGTATTACTATTGCACTAGATGTGCGTATGTATCTATTTGTTTTTGTTGAATTGTGACAGGTCAAATGACAGGAAAGTGAAAGAAAGGATTTTAATAGAAACGGGGAGTAGCCGTAATATAATGTGAGAAGAAAGCTAGTCATCATATCATCCAGAATATCGGGAGAACAGGAATAGTTTCACTTTTGTCATGAGGAATGTCGGAATATGAAATATATTTATTTAGGGAGTTTGTAATAAAGTGTGGGGAAGAGTCGGGAATTGAGAGATAACGTGAAACAGAAAAGACAGAAACAGACAGAAAGAGCAGAACTCGGACAACGAACAAACCATTGCGAGCGATGCGGGAGTTCATTTCTGGAGAGCCAGTGACACTGTACCGGGTAGTATCTCGCTCTCTCCGGGTGTCACGCATCATGTGGGCTGTGGTCCCTTCCTCTTCACTGTAATGGACAAATGGACACCAACTGAACACTTGTTGGAAGCCTCGGCGGAATCTAAACATCACACATCATTTTAAATCAAATTATTTGCCAACAGTACACAAATATATTCCCACAGTACACAACAGTCAATATCACAGGATTATTCAATCCTTCATAATACCCTCTAATCAAAAACGAAATTAAACTATCACTTTTATCATTTTTCATGCATGAAAAATCTGAAAACATTTTACTAGAATGAAACTATGCAACATACTTTAAAATTACCTTTGAATATAATTAGTGTTTGAATTAAATGGGAAAATAAATAGATCGTTTAATATTTTCTTTTTGAAGTAGATCTCAGTTTTTGTTGGTTGGCTGAACTGACGTGGGCGTGGGACAGTTTATGGGAAACTCATTTAGCAAACTATCAAAGTAAAAGTATGATTGATCAAAGTCATTAAATGTGGGGCTATCAGCTATCATATATTCGTCCCCAATCAGGACGTATGTCTTTCTTTCCACTTTCCCTTTCAATCAACTTGTACAATGTTTATCCTTCCTAATTACTTAATGCATGTATCTAGTTCGAATTACATGCACACTAGCCAAAGTAAACAAAAAGAGCAAACTGAAATGTGCACTATATTTTGCATGAACCTTTTGACACATGTCTTTGCATAATATTGTAATTCTGCAACTCAATCATGCATAATTATTAATCCAATAGGATTATGTCATGTGGGTGGATTATGTAATTCTACTGAAAGTATACATACAAAAGCCTCGATAAACAGAGAAATGGACAAAATAAATAATGTTATTGGTATACATTTTGTTTGAATTTCAGAAATGCCCTTTGTCATTAGGAAAATGTAGGAGAATGTTATAATAACAAAATTTAATCTGTGCCAGTTTAGTTTATCTACATGACCAAATATATATAACCTACATTTCAATAATAGTAAAAATATTAATTTAATGAATTATTTAATACGATGTAGAGGAAATTAAAAGTATATAATAATTGTATCAATCATGAACTGCATTAATATGAATTGGCGATCTAATTTATATTGTGTCTATTACTAAAGAGCAATAACAACGTGAAATTAACACGGTATTGATTCAGCGAATGAATGAAAATGAAACAGAAAAATATTGTGATCAGAATTTGGTTAAATAATGAAAGTACAAGAATCAATTAACAACAGTTAATAACTTTGCTTATTAAGTCTGCGTTTCAGATTCGCTAATTACTAATTACTAAAATTGCTAATGACACTTAAAAAATATTCATGCCACAGGAAGCGAAACAAATAAGTACTCAAGGTTTTTAATAATGTCAATCTGTCAAAAACAGTGGATAAAAGAATGCAGAGATTGCATATTACAACAGATACGCCCAGTTTGTCAGTTCCATGTTCTGCTAATGAAAATCAACGTACACTTCAAATGGGATGACTTGATATCGTAATAATTTTTGATTAACAACGTGGCATAGACGGATAGTTTTAATTGTGTTTCAGGATTCGTGATTATAATTATGTTTTTATCAATTTGTTTTGCAAAGTCGATTCGGCAAATTAAAGAATGAAAGCCCATTGATGCTAAAGTGAAATTGGTCATAAACTAATTACAATGTAATTAAATCACTCATTGTCAGCTGCATTTGCATGAGAATGGCGGTGTATGTGCTGTGAGCTTACACAACGAAAGATTAATTTCCACTGACTTTCCCTCCCTATATAGTACACAGTATGTGTGTGTAGGTATATAACTTATACGAAACACTTTCGCCTAAGGATAATTCATTTGCAGACATGATTTTTAATCCCATTTTTGATCCACCAACGCCAACGGAATTTGTAAACTGCATGGACAATGCCATACCCAGTATAACACACAATTTCGCAATTGAAAATTGTAAAAATATAAAATAAATGTAAAAAAGTCTTCCTGAAAATTAAAGCAAATGTGGTATGCTCTCTGCTTTGCAACAAAGAAAGAGAAAGTAGCTAAAATGTTAATACGTACTCATAGACAGTACTGGATAAGAATGCTCATAAAACCCAAAACCAAGCTTATTAGTAGTTTATGTATTGTGTCTTTTTCTAATTAAAAACGTGTACATGTACCTAGGTATGTTACAAGCATTATTTTTATATATTTTTTAATTTACTTACATATTCCAATAAAAAATTTCATAAAAAAATATATTACGATAACGACTTTATTTCCGTCGGTAGCGTTTTCAATGTTAAAAATTCTTTCAAACAACCAAGTGTGTAATAATTTGTGTCCCTTACAAAATTTTGCAAGCATATGGAGACAGGTCATGAACCCGAAGATGGATATGGACTCAAAATCAAATTTTCTAGACCATCCTTGTGCATAAATTTAGATATTAGAAGGATTTGACTGGATATCCAAGCTTTTGCTAATAATAAATTGGTTTTGTTCGAATATTCTGTTTGGATTATGAGGGAAACGCTGTATAGTAATGCCAAATCGCAATGGTAGAAATTACAGATAATGAAAAACGAATCCTTACAATAGTAAACATATTTAGTAAAGGTAATCAATAACCCAGAATATCTAAAGTGTGGTAGGTAAGTGCACCTATATAGGTACAGATCCAGAATATCCAACACTAAACTCAATGAAGTATTTATTTAATAGTAAACCTTATGTAGCGTAAAGAAAGAAACTGAAGTAAGAATTGAAGGCAACTGAACCGAAAAAATTTATGGGACCATTTAATGACTACAGAACCGTTGTAGTAAATGTCTATACGTAATAGTACATACAGGTGTAAAAGAAAACAATGTAATAAATGTCAGTGCAAATATAGATTCTACAACTTTCTCTAATGCGGAATCCTGGATCATTTAGCATGAAGAAAGGAAGAATGGAGAAGAAAATGAATGCATAAAAATACTTCAAGGCAGTTAGGAATCTCACAATAAGTAAGAGAGACGTGTATTGATATTCTCTGATCGTATAACAGCATATAAAACAAGGGAAAATAAAAACAGAGAACTGACGATACATAATTCACACACACTAGTGCTAGACAGGGCAATGAAAAATGAAAAGGATATGTTATAGCACAGGAAATGTCCTAAATGCCTCTAAAATAGCAGTTTCAACTCGTTCTCATATTCCTTTCAGCTATACAGAGAAATATACTTAACCTATAAATATTTTAAAAGGATACCTGTAGGTAGATGTGAAAACAAACACAATCACTCCAAAGGGAAATAAATAAAGACGTTGGTAAGTACAGGTAATGTGTTAGGTAGCTACGAAATATTTTCCCTATACAAATCGCAAGCATTTTTTGACAAATTCTAATCATTACATTTTCAATTGTAAAATTCACAAACTGAACGCATTTTATGCAATCTGCAAGCAGCAATAAAATTGTGACAGCAAAAATTGAATCAAAATCGATGAAAAACGCATTTCAACAAAATGGCTTTAAAAACCCTAAGAAATCTCCAATGAACCCCAATAAGGTAAAAATTAATGACATCAGAAATATTTTGGTTTACAAATGAATTTGGAACTGTCCTAAATGCTTGGGATATATTTATTAGAAAATTTTCATTTTTCATCACATTTGCATGCATTTTGATGGTACTGTATTTTACAGATACATGTCCCATAATAAGCAATAGATCGGGCTGAAAATGGAAGAAAAAGTCATTTCAACTCAATAAGGTTGAGGAATTTAATTTTGCCCAAATTCTATCAATGAAATCTTCCGTTAAACTCGTTAGGTTCAAAAATAATTAATGGCAAGAATTTATCTTATTAAAAATAACTAAAGAATTGGATTTGCCCTAATGCTTGGAATACGTACATACATATGTTAGAAATTATTTCTTTTTTTAAATGCATGCATTTTGATGATATTGAATTTTACAAATGCATGTCTACTGCTTGCTTACAAATACATGGAGTATGGCTACGGTTGCTCATTTCTTAGAGTTTTCCTATATACTACACTCTAGAGAACTTTTCTGCTAAATATTAGATAAAGGTATATCGTTTATCGCTTTCCATCACATCACATATAGTAATAGAGAAGATTAGAGGTTTACCTACAGAACCATAAATCCTAACAGTCAATTTCTAGCAAATCTATTCTGCTTCGTCTGTTCTGAGCTCACTGACTAAATAACTGATGCCATGTGAGTGAAGATTACGGAGGGATAGTTTCGTAGTACTACACTACACGCTACGTCGCATAGCAGTTAAATATATAAAATAAAAGTTATATCTAGTACACAGCTACAGTTATAGCCATAATATCCACACATACACATTTCGTACAAGTCTAGTAGTTGTAGTTATGTTCTGATTCTGATCCATAACGGATTTACGGATCAATTGTCATGAGGCAAATAGCCAGAAGGAGTCTTCCTGCACAGCGTCCACATTCCATTTATATCTATGTCACTGTCATGTTTTCATCCTCACTGCCCATTTGAATCCTAAGTCGATCAGAATCCATAACATAACTCCTTCACAGGATTTCTACTACAACTAACGTACAACTACAACTTTCACTAACTACCCTCCCTGCCTTCGTTTCGATAGTAAAACTTTAGTTTTTACGCCCATAGCAAAGCAACACACACTTCCAGACTTACAAGTATCACTACACAGTATCTAATAATACTACTTTAGTGACTGAAGCAATGGCCCTCGAAATCTCTCTCTGAAGCAAAAAGGATGATACTTATGATAGCATGATACAGTTTGACGAGGACGACTAAATGTCATAAGGGTATCAAACTCAATACCAACTTAAAGTGTATGACCATATCTGCGATTGTTATGTTACATGTAGTAAGTATGTCTAATAGTAATAGGTTGGTAATTAAGTTTTTCTTGATGCAGTGTTCTATATACTTTTCCACATAAATTACCCAAATATATGTGTGTATCCAATAATATAATGGTGTGAGTGATTCCTAATGCTTATCTGGATAAACTATTCATTACTGTGTACTTATTTCCTTTGGTAACACTTTGTGCTACCAAATATATGCAGAGTTTATTATGTATTACATTATTTTTACATACCGCATTCAAGGCTCAGCTTCTACCTACATTATTCCTCTTAGCGAATTATCCTGACAATTTTACATGATGCAATTCTACGGCTGAAGATGTGTAGTTATTAAAATTGTATTTTATTTAATCAATTTACAACATTGATTGCCTTTAAAAGTGCATAGTACTAGTTAAAGATAGATTTTATAATACAGTTGTTATCTGCACTTAAAACAAAACTACTAATCGTAAGTACACCGTACATACTGCTGACAGCAAAGAGTTTCTTGTCACTTTCAAACCAATGCTACAGCAAAATTGTCATAAGCCCCTCAACTTTCATTTCCATTCCTAAACTGTCTAAACTTCTAATGCACGACAATTTCAATCACAAGACAATTCGTGCAGCATTGTAGGCTACACTTCGTATCTCATCTCCACTATTTGATGGAATATTCAGTTAGAAAGTTCAAACTTCCGTAAATACTAGACCTAATGAGCTATGGGCATTTAGGCATGCATATGGAATACAAAAAATATGTCTCCAAAGTAAAATTATTTTCCTTTAAAGCCAATGTGCTTGACTGGTTTAATAACTTAAATGTATAAGTAGTTTGCTATTTGTATTATCAAATTATTTACATGTAAATGCACATTCTAATACATATAACACAATTCAACTTATAGTATATAACTATTGAACGCATGTTACATGTAGATGAAGTACTCATTACTCGCTTCTAAATTACGCATGAATTTTGGTATAAGGTAGGTGTTTGCTATGGGCCATGAAAGATTGAAAAGCATAAGTGGTCGAAAATGGTTTACAGAATTTTTGAGACAGATAGCTGAAAATTAAATGTTACACTTAAGATTATAAATACACAATACATAAATTAAATTTAGCATAAGCAGTATTAGTAGCAGGTAATACAAAGAATTCGTTTATATGCGCTCTTAACAAACACATAACTTCAAACAGTACCTCAATTGGCAATAGTAGCAGTAAAATCCCGACAAAATAAAAAAAAAACAATAGTAAGACGCTTTATTATAATGTGTGAAAGCATAATACTACACACAATAATAGTTGAATTTCATATCTCAAGGCTTTTTAGCTAGTTTAACTCACTTAAGAAGGAAAACTGCTGAGTAAGGGACAGTATTTATTCATATTATTCTTTTCTGAGGCCAAGAGGGACAATCGACTTACTTACTTAGCTCCACTTACACTTGCACGTAGTAGTTGAGTGAAAGAACGATGGAGAAAGTGAAGAGAAAGTTTATGAAAAGAAAATGCGATGCACAGTCACATAGACAGATAGACACAAGAACCGTGCACTAATGCAATATATTTAGGGAGGCTATCTTTTCAATAATAATGGTTGGTTCGCATTCAAGTTTTCTATTCTTGGGTCGTTTCCGATTACTGATATTTTCACAAAGTGCTTTCATCGCGTTCCTTGCATTGCATTGTGCGGAGAGTGAAATGACTTCACTCTCTCATCCATCCACATTATTTCACTAGATTCTTACACTACATAATGCACTACTATGGCTTCGGCTTCAGCTTGCACACAAATGTCCATATACAGACAGAGAGACAGATGTTTGAACCAAAGAAGTGAAGAAAAGGGGATTTACAAAATAACCCTCTTGATCGAAACTGTAAAATTTTATTTTTACTAAACTCTTTATTAACTAATATAAATAATAGTATGTAAATACAAGCAGACAAATATACCATTGCAAAACGGATGTGGCAAACTAGTAAAAGTGCCTACACATACATGACACCACGTTTAATTTAAAAATATGAAACATCACAAGATTCCTAAATTTCCCAGAAATAAAATTAAAAGTTTAGTAAAATTATGTGATTATTTCGAGTGGTTATAATTTGCACCTCCCTACACCCCGTTCACCCTGCGCGCTTTTTTAAAAAACCTAACCTAACCTAATACAATCAATACAGGGGGTGAGCAGGGTGCAGGGGTGCAAATTAATAAACGCCGATTATTTCAGAAGAATTGTTGTTTGATGTCTATTGAAATTACTTATAGATTGCTGATTTTGCAAATTATTATTGCATGTTGATAAATGTATGCTCATTTTCATTTCGGTAAATATAGCGTTAGCTATAAGAAAGGGAAAAGCGGGGGAATGGTTGTAATACAAGGGTTAATTTTGTATCAACCCAAAAAGAGGAAAATAAAATAAAGTAAAAAAGCCATGGACAAGGAGGATACTTTTTTCTTTATCTAGTGTAGCTATCTATCTGTCTATCTTTCTCTGACTGAGTCCGATGTGACGTATGTAATGCGTTCTATGTAGCATTACGTGCACACTAGTCAAGTAGATAAGTACTATCAAACTAGTAGTTGTGCCCATTTTTCTCCGTCCCCATTTCGTAGATTTAGACTTTCTCTCTCTCCCTTCATCCTTAACGGAGTCCAAAGCTAAACAAGTCCGTTTCCGTGCGTACAAGCTTTTTTGTCGTTACCCATTGTTCTTCCCATCCTGACCAGATTACAGTTACTTACTTAAGTTTAAGTAAGTAAGTGCACTACTTGCATTACATATAGTAATATTACATTTCATCAATATACTCTTATACAAGTACTTCTATTTGTACTTAGGACCTATTTACTATTACGTAATGCATTAAGTGTCCTGTCCTGCAGTAGTTTAGTTCAGAAGAATAGCTTAGTAAGGAAACTTGATGCAGAAGATCCCATCAGGGTTCCCTAAAGGACCTGTGGAGAAAATGAACTCCAATTCCTTTTTATTTACTGAAGTTGAACTACTAGTGTATTAGCGGGACAGCGCAGCGTAACCGCACTATACGTCACGTCCTTAGTCTTTAATACAGATATACAAATAGTCATAGCATACTAATATAGCATTCATAAACCACACCATAATGCCAAGTTCGAGTTTCTTTAGCCATAACCGAGCTTTTAATTTGAACAAGTCAAATATGTAGTAGCCTTTTAAGATTTTCTTTCAATTCAATGCAGGATACAGTTCCTGAATGCGTTTCTCATATCTATTCATCTAAAAATCTAAAGTGGTTTAGCCACCAATATAATTCGTATATGTGGCTATTGTAAATGCAACTTTGTGATAATAATCTTTCATGTAAGCAAATTATTGTGGTATTACATGCATTTGTGAGGAAGTTAAGGTGTTTTTATTCCCTATCACAAACTAGTATTATGATATTACAAAGAAAGTTTACACTTTGTAATTAATAAAGTTTCCTCCGTATTTTTCAAAACTTTACCCAAGTTATCGTAGGACAACCACTGACTATTTGGATGCCAGAAAAATTCAAAAAGCACAGACACACGCAGACAGAAGATCTACATAAGCCATAGGTCGGGCTAAAACTAACTGTCCTCTGTCTACTTGATAATATTGGTAATTGGTTCTTTCTAACACAAACGTCTCGCATCGAAATACAAAGCACTTGCGTATTTTATGAACTTTTCAAACAATGTAAGCTTAAAATTATAGAAACTTTAAACGATATACTGTAGAGTATGTATTTGGATTAGTAACTTGTTAGGTTTGTAATTTGTATAAGGTCAATTGTTTAATAATAACATGACATTTAACATTGCTGCTTGTTACTCACTACATTTCTACTGAATTTTATAACGGAATAACGGTATAGTACCTGGGAGAGCTACATACATACTCAGTATAATAAATATGTCATCTATGTAATATACGTAAGCAAAGCAGTCATGTATGTAATCACTTACGATACGATTACGATTAGTTTTTACCTACATAGATACTAATATCAAAGATTATCTATTTTTACTGATATACTAAATAAGCAGGCATTATTTTTAGTTAAGGTAAAACAACATACTGGAGACAAGATGTACGATTTTCTTCAAAGGCCAGGGCACTGTTACAGATATTACACGTACCATAACGCAAAAATAATAGTACCTTACAAAGACAGGAAAGAAATACGCTTGGATCGATCTAAGACCCAGGATCCAGCAAATAAGCAAGAGTAAACATTATAAACGAAATAGTAGTATGGTATTATGTAGGGAAATAAACGTTTATTGGTTCACATGTAGGAAGATTTAATGGGTGAGTAGATTGATTTGGCTACCTGAACAAAAACAAGGGGAGTTTTCGAATTGTAAGTTATAGAGCAAAAGAACTATATTGTAGAGCAAACAATTTCTGATTGTTTCTCATGTCAGGAGAGCGGAGTTATAAGTTATAATTTGAATGGGTGATTGGGGGAAGTAATAAGGTGTGTAAATACACTTAGAACTTTCTCCAACTAATTTCACCGTTCCAAACAAAACCAAACCACAAATACAACTTAAATCCGTCTAGCCTAAATATATGGTAATTGCTCTATATGAAAAAGATAAAACATAAGTTTCCTATGTAATTTCGTGAAGGTACACAAGGATCCGCCTATAGTATTAATAATAAAAGCAATAAATAGCAGACTTTCCAATTTCCAATAGTATCCCAACTCTAAGAAACGTAACCGACCTACCCAAATCGAAAGAATGTTTTGGTTATTGGATTTTGGAGAGTATACAATAAGTGTGTTACAGAAACAAACTCCTGAACTAATATTATAGAGTATGGTTGAGTGGCTAATGTATAACATTATGTATAATGTAATGGGTGGTCTGGTCTGGTATGTGTACTATAGTTATTATAGTAGTTGAGTTATGTATTATGTCATGGAAAGAAAACTGGGAGAAATCAATGAAGGAAATGAAACTCGTCAAATCTCTTTTGCTCCATTACACCACTTGAAAGCTGGGTTAAGTCTTTGAGGGAAAGAAATTTTGGGTTAAAAGGAAGTTAGAGAGACATGACAAGATTGAGGAAGCAGAAGTCTTATGGTTTCATCTGCTTTTGCTCTTCTTCCCTTTGAATATGAATACATAGAAAATCTGTAGGGTAGTAGAGTAGTAGTACGATGATCTAAGTAAGTAAAAGAGTGGACAAGACAAACCTGGCATTCATCCAGCAGTAAATGATTGGATTGTAGCAACTGTTAGACATAGCCAGCCAGTAGATCCCTAAAAAGACTTCTTGTACAAAAGCTCCTTTTGTAACTTCTGGCCATAAGGATACCCATATAAAATAGATATGAAAAGGCAGCCAGCAAAATGCAAAAATGGACACCACTACTATCATCATCTTGACCACCTGAAAATTTTAAACAAAAGCAAAATTAGACAGTAGAACGGGGAGAAACTGTTTATTGTTTTCATGGAAAGTATATACATCGTAGTCCTAAGACCTCTTAAGAACCCCAGCGTCAGCGTCCATCCATCAATTGGCTTTAGAATTAGTGAAACAGAAACTCAACCTACCTACTCATTCTCTGTAATTAAACACGTTTTTGCAAAACTTACCCATGGTGCTAACCCCAACCCAGCATAGACGACTAATTTTTATAGACAATTTAGTTTTTGTTTCAAAAACATACTTTTCATTAAAAAAATCTCCAAAGCATATATTTTTACGAGTCAAAATACTTTAATTTCCTCTGCATTTATGGTTTCCATCTTACAATGCGTAAAGAGCAGGCGAAATCATCGTGATTTCTGGAATTCTTCAATGCAACTTTAAATTTTTAAAATTGCCATCATATAGAATACTTTAATGAATGGTGCATTTTAAATACTTTAAGGAGAATGGTCCTTCAATTAAATTATAAACCTCATATACGAGTATTAAATAGATTGTCTAGATTCTTATATGGACACAGTTTGGCTGTCCAATGTGTACATCAATTAAAAATGCATTAATTAACTCATTATGTGCATTGGTGGGCCATTGTTACACAAGTATATATTATTTTGCCCTATAAAGGCCTATGGAACTGAGAATATAGGAACACCTACGTCCATTATGGTTATAAATTGCCATAAAAGTCAATTTTTCAAAAATTAAATTGTTTCCGGGGCGGAATACCGAAGTGTGATTAGTTTCTCTGCCTACGACAGGTAGACTTGTCTCAAGAAAAATTATCCACAAGAGGGAAAGGGGCTGACACTTATTATTCATTCCATGAAAACAAATCGCAGAATGATTAATGACTTTTAACAGCTATGGTGAGACAATTCTATTCAACTACCTACTTATAACACTAAACTCAGCTCGACATTTCTGCTCTGCTCTCCTTTTGGAAAACAGAGAACTCTGCTGCTCATCGCTACATGAATTCTACTAGTATAGTTTATAAGACACAAATAGCTCCGAAGAACTCCATCAATAATATTTATCATGATGGTTTTCCTCCTGTCCTCTTTTATTTATGAATAGCTACTCCTATTCCTATTAATACCAGAACGAGACTGAGACACTGCTGTCTCTACACACAAAACTCTTGCTTTACTAACAAAATAAAGCACATCGTACTAAAACTAAACTAAACTATACCTAGGACCTAGATGATCTATAGTATGTGTGAATTACCTGTCTACCTTATTCCTAGTGCTCAAAATACTGATAAAATATTCACGTTGCTTGCATTCTTCTTCTTATCGTTATTTAGTAAGTAAATAATATTCATTTTATGCTACAGTAGCCATAATATATTATCCTGGTGAAATTAAACACGTTTATTACGCATATGTTATGTCAGTAGCTTAATGTTATCACAATATTGTAAATAATGATACGCAAATATCCTTATGTAGACAAAATCAATAGAAGGCTTATACAGAGGGGCAACAAAATATGTACACCTTTCATATACAATTATACAGATTAACTTTCTTTTTCAATTCCTGCAGAATTAAGTGATATACCATCTAATGTTTCCTACTATTTAATTTTAATTAATTAATTTTATTTTTCAATTGGTGACGAAATTAGATTATTTATTGGAAAATAAATTAGATCGATTCATTTTTATCCGCCATATATGTAGTACATTTATAATTCCATAGTTGGTAGTATCTTGACACGAAAAGTTATAGTGAAAATACAAGGTGAAAGTAAATGTAGCTTTCTCCTATGCAGGCATATATTTTGTCCCCCTGTTTTCTACAGGACCTCATACCTAAGCGTAGTTGAACGTGGCTGGTATTTTTAGAACAATAATAATGGATTTCTCTTTCCTTTGAACTTTCTCTATTTGTCTAACATAAGACTAATGACAAAAACTAATTAATTAACAATTCAACTGAAAGAAAGTAGAATATCATAACAGAGCTAGTGATTATGGTTGCATAAAAATCATTAAAAGACCCAGGTAGGTATATTAGTAGTAAAATGGATTTACTCTTTAGTTTAGTAGGCCCAAGTAAGTTTTATTGCCCACCGCAGAAAACAAGGATGTAATATTGTATTAGGTGTAGATACTAATTGTAAAAATGACGAAAAATACCTCAGAAAAATATACTTGGTTTGACTGGGACATAATAAAAGTACAAATTCGAAAGAAGCTAAAAATTGGGGGAAATTATTTGAGATAGGGGACAAGACAACGTACGCGTAAAAAGTTATCTTAATGCACGTGGCACACTTTGTAACTAAAGTAGTGAGGGTGTTGGTGTTGAAGAAAGAAAAATTACAAGATGTCACGGCCGGAAATGAAAAATACTCTGTGAAATGGGTGTGAACTCTTAAGTTACGTTCGGGGCTATAGAGGAAGAAGGTTATCTCTGGAGAAGGACTAGGACGATGCATTACATTGCATATCAGGATATCAGGAAGGCAGGGATAGCGATAGGAAGACAATACATCAGAACCTCCTATCCTATTAGTATGTATTAGATATATAATATATGTTATGTAACATATATAATGCCAGATTAGAAACAGTTACCTATTCTCAACAAAAGTGACTGGGTGTATGTTCTACTCTCCTATTCACTTCTCTGGGTTTGTCTACGCTTTATCTTTTCCTTGGGGAATCGAATTTACACTTAAATATCGTAGATTCCTATCATCGTGTATGTAGTTCGGATTTTCTATTTAATACTGATACGTTCCATACTTAACTTATAAATAGATCTTTTATAACAGCGACTTTTTTCTTTGTTTGATCTACATTTCTTTCCGCTTTTTCTTGAGTGACTAGCTGACAACAAATAAAGTGCTACATTGCTGCAGATGTTTGTATATACAGGGTGAGCTACTGAAAATAAAGCATACTAGAAAGTACAAATGCACTTTCTCTTTTATCTTTTGTTTCGTAATTAATTACCTACATAATATATTAGTAGTACATACATACATCTGCTCATTAACAATTAAGATTGCCTATGAAACAACGACAATTGTTTTGAAATTCCAGAAACTGGAGAAAGGACGACATGTGTACTTTCTCCTATGCCTACTTTCCATTGTATTATTCACTCTGTAATAATTTTACTGCAATAATAGAAGATAGCATATTATATTTATTATACAACAATTATATTACTTTGTATATGAGACACTTATTGCTTACCCGTCTTTTAGACTTGATGTTTTCCAGCTGTCTTTGTGTGCATTCTCCTATTGATTTTGATCCCCATAGTTCTATACCGACTCTTGTGTACGTGAATCCCATCGCTCCGATTGGCACAAAATATGTGAATATCATAAAACAAACGTTGTAACTGGAAAACAGAATTAATACACAATATTAATTATTTATACCTATACTACATAAGATATTACGTTTATTTGCAATTAAGGTCCTTATGAGTACTTAAGTCGCACATGCAATGCAAAATGCAAAGGCAATGTATTTTTAATATGATGTAAGTACAGAAGGATGAATTTTACAAAATTCATTGGCCGTAATAACTTAATATACAGGAAATGTATGCTATTTAGTATGTAATATTTTGTGCATACATATTAGTAATATTGTATACGTTAGATATTTCATTTCTTTGATGTTATTTCTGAAGACAACATGAAGTCAATGACTTTTATTAAACTCATCACAGATCGCATGAAATTATTTCCTGCAGCTGCTCTTATCATTTGCTACATTAAATTCCAATGCCAAATTAATATTTTTCTATTTACAATTTCTGAGATATTGCTCTTCAATCGATAATACTTCTTATTACTTACTTAATACAAAACACTAGGTACCGAAAGTGTAATTTATTAAAAAATTAGTATATACTTGTCTTGTAACAGCACCAATTAGGTTTGCAACTGTAAAACTGCTACATCATGGTCTGAGGGGAAATATGTACTATATACAGAAAGATTATTTTATATTTAGGTACATAATTAAATAGATTAATTTACTGAATATATGAATTATAAGTAGCCTTAAGGATACAAGGTGCAACTGTATATAATTATACATAAAATATCTATGATTTTACGTTCTAGGATAGCTATCTAATCTGTACAACCTACAAAGTTCAAGTCCATTCAACTGTGAAAATCAAAGTTGACTTTAGCAAGCAGCAACTTCTAAGAAATCAAGATTTTCTTACTTTTTGTTTAGTTCATTACGATTTACTTGTTATTTCAGATTTATTATTTCCAGATATGGTTTGTCACCAAAATATGGGAAAATACAAATCTATAACATGTAGTAAGTAGCAGAGCTACTACTTTGCATAAATAATTGTGCGTTATCTACTATTTAGGCATGTCTAGGCAAAAATCTATACACAAAATATAGTAGATAGCGAATACATAAGCATTTACAAACATAAACTTAGGTACTTGTTATTACGGTACCTCAAATACAGATAGTTTTAAATATGTATCTCTACTTCGTGAAAGGTCAGGCTAAATTAACTTATTGCCAGATGTATACCTTTACCCTTTTGAAATAGGGGCCTTTATGGAAATGTCGATTATTTAAACAGATATAAGTACGCTTGCTTGCCTACTCGTACGTCAAGTAACTACACAATATACTGTTCTTCAGCAAATAGACAGCATTTACCAACAGAATATATTTTAAGTAATTACATATTTTGCTTGTTTTTTTTTCATTGTACTATTACATAAAATGAAAAGAGATATTAATGCTGTGCCGGCTGCGTTTTGATGATGCTCCACATTCATAAAGATGAATAAGTACGGTACTCAGCTTTGTGCATAAATATTTAAACACGGACCATGAAAAGCATCTTCCTGATGCTTTACAATAATTAAAGTAATGCATTAATTGCTTGCTAATTAATTTATTGGCTGGTTCTGGTCCTGGTCCTTTGTCCATTGCTTAAGAGTACATTATTTACGCAGAGCCTTCTCCAAACATCATTGGTATTATGTTCTCATAGTTAGAGTAATTTTATCCAATTGTCATTTAACTTAACCTATGCAAAATGTGATCTCATTTTGCTCTGCACGATAGAATTTATTTATAAATAATACTTGTGGAAGAGTGATACGACCGAGCAACACAAAATTATCTTATCTTATACCTTCATACGTATTACATAAGTAAGAGGGATGTACAGAAATGTATTTGCATGAAGCTAGCACTATACTAAAAGTATTTACATGTTCGTCAGATAGGAAAGGATAGACGTTTCAGCAATTCATTTTAGGCTTTATGTGTTTTAATACCCGGCCTTTGTATATTGTATTTAATAGCAGTCTTGGATTCTGGACTGGAATCATTTCCACTTCGCTCCAGAGACCGAAGGAGCTCAACACTATCACTAACTATACTTTATATGTAATTTCATCGTAGGCGGAATATTTCATTATCCTAATTTGCTTGTGCCACACTGTAGAACAACGGAGTGAAGCAAAGCTATCCAATTTCCGAGTGTTGTATTTTCATTCTCATTCTCGTCTACATCCATCTCCGTTGAATTTGGCAAATAGGAGCATGTCACGATAATGTGGAATAGAATGCTAATTTTCATCATACATAGTAAATACGTAAATACATAAGTGAAACATAGGGAAACTACAATTCTACAATATGTAGCAACATTCCTGTTAACAGTTAAGCTTAGCTTATTCTTGACTTTGACAAGAGAAGCACTAAATCACATGATGTTTGTATTTTGTATTGTAAATTGAAGTAACAATTCATTTATGGATAATACTAGAACGTAGATTATTAGTGAACTCATAAAAATCAGATCACGAGTAAGAAAAAGCTGTATAAAATTACTTATTCTGTTAAAGTTTAAGTAGAAAGTAAATACCTAGGTATTTGTCAGCGTAATTCATTTAGGTTATTAAATAAATATAGGCGGGTAAATACAATACTGACATGATGACATGTAAAACCCTTACACTTGCTCTAAATGCTATAATGTATCATTCCTTGGGTGGTATTGGCTGTAGAGTACATTGTTGTCGCTTTGCCAGTTTAACCTTATTAATTAGATAAACTAATTAGTAGACATTATTTTGTGACATAAATCTTGGTCCACAGTATACTGTGGGCCAAGCATAAATTGGGTGTGCTACAACTATTTTATAGATAAACATAAGTATATATTGTACTCGTAGTATGTAATATACACAAGCTCTATTTACAACTATAGGATTTGTGTATATTTATTTACATATTTAACTACTAGTAATTTAATGATAAAAGGGTAAATGCAAATTAGTTAAAATAATTTAAGGTATGTGTAATAAATTTGTACATAGTAATTGCTATCTATACTACTACTTAATTAATTAAATACGTAAATTGTATTTTGCAGGTTTTGGCATTTTCGTTCTGCATTGAATAACATAATATTCTACTTATCAAAATATTTACGTAGGGGTGGATCCGCCTGTAAGGTGCTCTAATGTAGACAGTTGTTTTTCGCGATGTTAGGGATTGTAAAAAAACTTATGT
>JAQFYC010001345.1:0-35683 GCA_034694165.1 Tomocerus mixtus | reverse complement strand
ACTAGGTTTGTTCATGTATAGTCTGTTAGATAATGCAGATGGCGAGCCTGGGCGAGGGATATCTTAATAAGACAATTACTGCATATACAGAGGACGGAACCTTAGGTGTTCAGTGTTAGGCAATACTGTAATTATTATAAGTAAGCTGTTATTATACGAAAATTACAGCTATTGTATTAAGTCCTGCATGCAATATCAAATACAGTACAGAGCAGACAGAATTTTTGAATAGAAATGCTGGCCGGTCCCATTCCAATCAATCAGAAACATGCAAAAACTATAATTCCAAAAACATGTGCTTCAATTTTAAATAAAATACTAATTACCAACCTTACTATATCCGGTTTACACGAGAGAGATTTAAAAAATTTGCAGAAATCACTGAAAAATATTGAAACTGTCCAGCAGCACTTGCAGCAAAATCGGCGAAATGACAGCAATGGAAATGCAAGCTGCAAGACCGATGCGATTGTAGTGTTCAAATAAACCACAGTAAAATGTTATCCCAGTCAAATGTCTTGTGCGCGGCAAAAGGCAAGTTACACATTCACAGATTGTCCACACAGATAAACAAATAAATAATCAAGGAACCTTTCAAATTGCTGACAAACCAGCAGATCTGTTCTGCTCAGCTGTTTACTAGATTATTATTAATTACGCACTTTATTGTTACAATTATTTGCAGTTTAGTTTAGCACTTAAATATTTAGTGTTCATATCTAAACTCCATATTCTTTTCCTATCAAAATAGACTATCGTAGAAGAAAATTTTCCTGGGTTCTAGAGAGTTCTAGTTCTGAATTCTGAATACGGGTTGAGTGTGAGTGGATAGGGTAAAGGTAAAGGTCAGTCAGCTGTTCAGGCCCGAGCATCTGTCAGTTGCATGACGACAACCTTCAATCTCCAGAGGTCAATTACTTGACATTGTGCGTCCCCTTCCCCCCTTGGAAACTTGGTTGGACGGACCATCTGGACACTGGATAATAATCAGCTTAAGTTGGTTAGATTAGTAGGCAGGTATGTGAACTTAAAAATACAAAACTTATTAATGATCTGCAATATAGTAATCCGGTTATCTGTTAATTAATTAATGGTTACTTTTGAACATTAAATTGAACTGCCACCATTTACTTAAATTGCCAACTTATTACAATACTTATTGAACAATTTACAGCTTGATTAGGAGGAGGATTAGACTCTTAAAGTAAATAGTGAATATGAGTGGGCAGTTAGACCTCCATGGATTCTTGGACAAATGGGATAACATCAAGGCATTCCTTTTTCCACCTGGATATGAAGATTCAAAAAATAAAAACGATGGCGATGGTAGGCAAATATTTACCACTTTTAAAACACTACAAAATTGGTTGGCATTGTAAAAGGAAAATAAAATCACCATGTGTGTTTTGCAATACAGATAATTGGGGAAACTGGGAGTGGGACGACGAAGACTCGGAAAAGAAACATAAAAATAGCAAGTCCGATGGGATTTCATCGCAGAAGGAAAAGTCAGACAGTTGGTTCCAAGAATGCGTTGTAACGACTTCCCCAATGGGGGATATCTTTGTCATTTGCAAGGGAAACAAGGCAGTTTTTCTATCAAGTAGGTCATTGTTGTAAAATATTTTAATAAATTAAAAGTTTATTTATATATGCATTAAACTGTAAACTGGAATTAAATGATCATCTATCTGTAATAGGCGAATGGGATGCTAAAACTTCACGGTTGAAATATTCAAAATCCTTTGAAGGTGTTGTGTCTCAAGAAGATGGGTAAGAATTATTTTTTTGTTGTAACACAATTAAATAGATGCCTACCGAGCCATTTAAAATAACTTTTATTTTGTTATCAGGGAAGTTGTACAATGTGCTCTATGTATTCCATTAATTTCGAAGAAAAAAACTTCTCCTGGTGGTCCAGATTGGACATGTATAGTGCTGGGGTTCAACAATGGTAACGTACGTATGTACACTGAAACAGGAAGTTTGTTGATAGCCCAAATGTTTCACAATGAAGAGGTTAAATATATAAAATGCCGATCTTACCAACCTGCTAAAACATCATTTGAACACGATCAACTAGAAGAAGTCATTGTTTTGTACGGAACGGTTGTTGTGACCATGGATGGGTTTGGACTTTTTCAGACGTTAAGAGCTTGTCGAAATCATCTTGCAAGATGTATTACATTTTTAATACTCTAAACATATATCTACATATAGTATAAGAAAATAATTCATATTAATTTATTAACATTTTTCAGTGCAAGCTAACGCTGCTGAGTCCATGGTAGATCCACCGCCATTATCGTTTAAGAAATGGGGTTTTGAGCACCACAAGACATCCGACTGCGAAGGAATAGGACTATATACAGCCTGCACTTTTGATAACATGGTTACTGCGTCCATCCAAGGCGGCTATAATGCCCGATGCTCATCAGTACCTCAAACTTACAGCAGTTTTGTTATGACCGGGGAAATGCCGTTCCTTTCCTTTGAATTAGCGCAGGAAGATCAAGCTAACCCTATGCTACCAGAGCTTGCCTATGCAGTTGCATCCAAGCTAAAGAGTAGCCTTTTCAATGCAGCATCGTAAGTTCCTATATTCTCACTTTTTCAAACGTTAATTTTACAGCTATAGAACCAAATCCATTAACAATTTTTTTAACTATTGCAGAGGCTTTTTAGGATTTGGGGGAGGAAGTAAGCCAACGAGCGCTCCACAAAAAGAGAAACCAAAGATTGAACCATCAACAAAAATGGGAACACGGTACTAATGAAATCACTACAATTATGAATTAGTGGCAGCGGTCTGTGGGATATGAGAGTGAATCCTCAACATTGAATATTAATTTTTTAGATGCGGTTTGCAAGATAATAGGCGTGTCGGAATTTCGGTCCTTGTTTCCCCTTGCAGAAAACTTTCAGCTGTTACAGACAAATTGGGAAGAGTAGTTTTAGTTGACAACGATAGACAAATTGCTGTCCGTATTTGGAAAGGGTATCGTGATGCTCAATGTGCGTGGCTACATGTGGATGAAGAACTTTCCTCGAGATCTAGAAACATTCCACGAAAAGCACTTTTCCTTGTGATTTACGCCCCCAGAAGAGGGAACTTAGAAGTTTTTGCAATGCAACAAGGCCCTAAAGTGGCCACGTTTCCTGTCAGTAAAGTTGGAAGGTAAGTTATAGATAAGTAATAATAATAATAGCAAATGATATTGCTCGCTGTGGAAAATGCAGCATCAGCTTTTACCAAGCCTGTTACCAAAACATTAACAATACTGAACGCATACTAACGTAAACTCTCTGTATTTCTAATTTTAGATTGTTATCCACTTCATATGGGATGATGGGATTAAACAACATACCCATTAAAGGCGGAAATAATCCACAAGTACAGTGTGCATTTTTCGATAACGACGGCCAGATTCAAACTTTAAATATTCCCTTTCATCTTGCTCTGTGGTAATTATTTTAATTTGTTTAAGATATTTATGATGGCCTAAGTATTTAGATTAACATGTTCAAAATACTTTTTAGTGATAAAACTAGCAGTAAAATAAAAGATATGCACCTTCTGAAGACACTGCAACGTCTCATTAAAGAGGGCAAGTATACGCATACTGAGGTTATGGAACTGTTGATGGACATAAAAACGCAGTCGATGATTAATCAGTCATTTCGTTTATTGACACAAAAATGCAAGAAACTCGATGTGATTTCCAGCGTTATACAAAGTTACCTTCAAGATTTTTGCGATGAAGGTAATATAATTTACATTTCGAATCAGGAAAAGGAAAGGTTAAGTAAAAGTAATTGCACAATGAAAAATGTTTCAGAGGAGAGAGATCTTACCGTTGTGTTCTCAATACAATCTCTGATTGACCTTTATATAAGCCTCACGAGTTCCGCTGAGGTTCCTCCGTCGTATTCAACTGCAACGGAAGCTGCGGGCAGTTCCCACGACAAGGCAAACGTTCTATATTAATTATAAAAGCAACGTCAATAAGAGCCTATCTGTATAGGTGTATATATTTACAATCTAATTTTGGGTTAAATGTATTTTAGACGATTCTTTGTTGTCTTCATGCTACTGGGAAAGAACTAAATATGCTGCAAACCATGTCAGAAAAGGACTGCGTGAACAAAACGCCCACAAAATCGGTGAAGTTTGAACAGGATGAGGGCTTGATGTCTCTTAATGAATTTCTGTGTGCTTTTGCCATAGAATTTGACCCCTCAAAAATCAAATTGTCTGAAGAGAAATATATTAGACTTAACCATAAAAGTGATAATTTGTCCAAACTAGGATCGTTGCTATTATGTGGTTGTTTAAATAATTGTGTGGATCTAAATGAATGGAAAAGTAAAGTTAAAAACGCAGGACTTCTTCCCAAAGAATTGATGGAGTTGACATTAAAATTTTGGTGCGATAATGCACTTGTTAGCAGTTCTTATGTGGGGGTGATGGAAAGATTGTACCAAGTAGTTAAAGTATTGTGCGAGCTTGAAGGAATAAAGTCAGTCACCAATGAATTCAATCAAGTTAGCCGATGGTGGGAAGACGTCAGAAAGAACATTTCCAAAAGCTCCCAATTGTTCCATGTTTACAGCTATTCAATTGTATGCCGCGGTGTAGCTATCGATTTGCAACAAGAAGCAGAAAATGTGGTACACTACGTATTAGTACTTTCGTATTTATATTTCTGTTGGCCTTATCTTACCTAGCAGTACGGTAATTCAGACTCACTTAAATTATTTTGGTATTTAGAAACGAGATGAAGGCAAAAAAGAAAAAGAAACTGCAGGAGAAACAATTCTTAACAGCAGTGACGACGAAAATGAATGGGAAAACATTTCATTAGATTTGCTCAAATGGAATTTCCTTTTAAAACAAATTGAAGACCTGTCTCTGCTGTCAACCGTGCTGGTCCAAAGGCCTCATCTAGATGTTCCGTGTTTGCCCATTTTATCTGCAGAAATTGATGATCTTTCTGTAATAAATTTACTTGACAAGGGAAAAGGTAAAGGTAATTTGTTTAACTTTGCTTAACAATACTAATATATTTCATAGCATGCGGTAACATATTTTAGCAATAATTGTATCCATTTAATTTAGTAATAATTGTTTAATTGTTTTAGTTTTGGTGTTTGTGGGTGAAGAGGCTTTGTATACTAATAATTTTGGTGTTTGCAAGCATTTTTTACCGTTACTTTTCATTTAGTAACTACCCTGCGCCTAGCACATAATGAACAAGTACTAATTATTTTGTATATATAAATATTTTGTAGGCTGCATAGCTGAATTAGTTGGAAAGTGGTTGACAGCAATCGGAGTGGAGCCTGCATTAATTACAGATGACAATGAACCATCAGAGTCTTCCAAATCGGAAATTGGAAATAAGAAAATTAATGAAGCAGACCTCAACAAAGGCGAGGTCCAAGAAGGCATACCTCAAGAGGTCCCTGAATCGGCTATTGAAGCCCTCGATGCTAATAAAGGAGTTAATTACATTTTAGGTATATATTTGCTATTAGCATTGAGTTTTCCCTTTAAATGAATTATTGGTACTAAATTACTAGGTAATGGAATTTAATATTAATTGTTATTTACAGATTTACTAACATGTCTGAAAGAAAATTTTTCCGTAAGTTTATCTTCGAGCATCATTTTATCGAACTATTGTTGGGAGTACTGCCTTGAGTGGAACAAGGAATCCGATTCCATTGAATACTTTCAAGCTGCCGTTCGATGTGTTAACGCTATTTCTTCGCCAAATATAAAACAAGGTTAGTAACTGTTTAATCATAATTTCCATATTAATCCGTGTCAAAAGCAAAGTGGTATTGAAATTGATATCTATAAATGTGTAATGACAGGCATGATGTCAATGATGTGGAGCACATTTATTTCTAAAAAGTTGGCAGCAATAGTTTCCAAAAGTAAAGCATCCAGAGAAAAACTAATAGACAAGATTAGCGGACTTTCTACAAATGAAAGAAAAGAAGCGTTCTTGAAAGTTTGTGTCGAATTTCTTGATTTATTCATGGAAACTAACGTGCGATGTGAAAGTGCCAATCCTTCCAAAGACACGGTAACCAAAAAGAGTCATTGGTCAAACGATGCCTCTTCGGCTTCACTCACCGACCTGGCTCTGTTACAGCCACATTCTAACTATGAAATGATTTTACTGCATTACCAACTTGCTGTTGTCACTTACGCCAATCTGGCTTTTCGGATGAAGAAAATGAGCCTCAAGCCGTATAATTTGTTCGATACGAAGGTAAAAAGTTATTTCAACACCTGTTTACTTGTGTATCAATAAATTTCCATTCGAAGGTCATTCCATGCCAATCTATAATTTATATTATTATGCTTCTGTCAAAGAAAATGTGAGCAGTTAATCTAATTGTAAACGAACATTTACATTTCAGGCTCGAATGATGTTCTTTACGGCAATGAGTAGTCAAGCCCCGTATTCGAATGTTGAAGTAGATCTAGCGCTTAAAATGTTGAGGGACGAATTTCTGGGCTTGGTGATTAGCAACGCAATTCATCACATCCCTGAGGAAATGGATACAAATGGAAGCTTGTCTGATTCTACTAGTGATTTGGAGTTCAGCAGTGTATGATTTAAATGATTTTTATGTTGTTTAAAGTAATACTACTATATTGTACACGCAAATAGAAAACTGACAATTTCTAATATTAAGTCATAATTTTTAGGTCGCCCCTAGTATGGACGGTGTGAAAGCATGTGAAAAATGGATACAGAAATCTTTTGAGTTGGGTCGGATCTGGGGTTTAGATTTAGATGGTCTACGCATTAACCAAGCTTGTGAATATTATTCAAGTGGTTTAGATGCACTTGGCCATGAGGTAATCAAACAGTTATTACCGTTGCCAATTTGCTTGAGAAATATAATTCATTTTGATATTTTGAAAGAACTAAATGCTCTAATTTGAACTACAGACAATTGGAAGCGTAAGCAGCCGAGATGTACTCGGATCAAAACTTCTTGTCATAGCTGGAATGAGAATAAACTATATAATCGCAAAATCACCTGCCACTGTAACAGAAATTATATCGTCCCTAAGCACAAACTTGTCTAACTGGTTAGATTCTCTGGTAAGCAACCCTTCTTATTACCACGTCTTATCCTTCTACATTATGCGGAAATAGTATCTAAAATATTTATTTTTATACTTTCAGAATTACAGCAAATTGAGATGTTTACGTTTCTCTAAGCATTCAATTGCAGAATTAGCCAAGCAAACAACTCAATTAATTCCAGAATCTAATTATGACTATAAATTGGCAGAGGAGGTGCTTATGTCTAGTAAATATTTATAAATACATATTTAAGCACCTTAAGATTCTCTATGTTGTGCATAGTATGTTCAATTTTGAAAACTGTTTATCTGTATATTTTATTGCGTTTCCAATTTCTATACTTTCCTTAACGTTTATTTTAATCGCTCCGCTGAATGCTTACAAACGAAACGGTATAACTAATAAATCAAGAAAACATCTTTGAAGCAATGATGATGAATATACGTGAATAGCTATATAGAGTAAATATTTAAATGTTTTTCTGGTTTACCTTTGCTAACGAGATGAATTCACTATAATTGTGGTTGTGTGGTAATATAACGTATTGTTGTGAACACTGCATGTTTGTGGTAATGCATAGAAAAAGACAGTTGGATGGCTAGGCATATGTATATGGGCTTCGTTCCAGCATTTCGGTGATACTCTTGTAGTGGTATTTGTTTACCTACTGTCTCATTATTACCAACGCTTCAAATGGAAGCCACAGACAAAGAGACTTGTTTTATTATTATGGTATGGTGCTTTGAAGTCAAATTCGTTCTTTAATATGATATTTTAATGATGTGGCTTTACCTCGACTACTACAATGCTATCATGTAAATGTCTATAATTTACAGGAATTGATATTCACCAACACAAAAAGGCTAGATGCAAATAAAATGCGCTTCTAGCACATATAAGAGTGTAATACCTACATAACCTCAATAGTCAGATATTGTAAGCTCTTTCCCAGATATCAAACTAGCAAATGAATACCATTTATTTTATAATCTCAAGGCAAACCATTTCTGTCATGATACTTGATGTTTCGGAAATTATACAAACTAATCTACTTACATAAGAAGTTATTTACATAATGAAATGTAGCAGCATAAGAGCCCGCATATTACTACAAAATGATCCTCTTCGACATCAGTCCTGCAACAGATTACTCTGGAATGTATAACAGAGTTCGCATAGTAAGCCGCAGCATATTATTACATACTGACTGTGTGTAATATGTATTGGTATTGTATCTATGGTAAATATACATAAGTTATTAGCTGTTTATTAGTATTTGTGTATTTAGCCAGAGTTGCAATTTTCATGGGGCAGTTGAAGTATTTCGATGAGACATTCGATGGATGCGCAGTATTGCGTTAGTTCTACATAAATTTTACTTATTGAATAAAAATATCGTGTGAAAGACTTTCTCTTTCTTATTTTCACCCGTAGCTTTTACCGTTTTGTACTGAAAATTGTCAATTTTTGAATTATTCTTGCGCTTGCTACGATGGAATCTCACAATGAATTCATGGAGAGACACCCGGGGATCCGGCCACCGGAATGGGCTGTTCAGAAGGTATGCCTTTCACCTTTTAATTACTCGTTTGTATTGAATGGAGATGAAAGAGGGCTTTCAAAACCTATCAGCTATTATAAGCGTTAATTAATAAACTTAATCCTTTCAGCGTTCCTTCCTGTCTCCTTATTTACAAGAAGTTGGTCCAGTTCGGACTCCTTGGCGATTCCAGTGGGTTCTCAATCGTCGTCTTGCTTTAATGGCCTGGCCCCAATATCCTGAACACCTCCGCTTCCTCCTAAAGAACGGAATTCGGCGTCTGGTGTCCCTCACTCCTGAGTGTCGTCCACCTATTCACCTTTTCAAGGAGTTTTATTGGATAGAAATCCCTATTCAAGAACTGAGTCCCCCAACTCTAGAGCAGATCAAGCTATTCATCTGCTTCGTGGAACAAGGTCGCCAACTGGATGAAGCAGTTGGAGTACATTGCCGAACTGGTCGAGGAACTTCTGGAACTTTAGTTGCTTGCTACATGGTTCGTTATTGTGGGCTCACGGCTGAGCAGGCTATCATGCAATTGAGAAAAACTCGTCCAGGAGCCATTGAAACTTTGGCGCAAGAGAAAGCTGTGCAAGATTACTACGAAGAGCTCTGCCGCTGTCCCCCGGAAGATAAATGTTGGCAGCCTGAGCAATTCCAGTGAAAGTACAAAAGCATTCCTGGAATTCCTTCGCATTCTTTTCACTTCAACGTTCCACCTGATGAAGTTGAAGGCATGTACATAGACACTTATATAATGGGAACTACTTACTTATTAAAACATATTCTCTTAACGAAACGAATCAACTAAGTATATTAAATTGCTAAAATAATATTTAAACATAGAATAATTCCTGCAACTACTTTTGTGTTTAAGTTTAACACAATGCATATGGTAATTCCACGTGATTAATAGTATTTAATGACTTCAAATGAAATTTTTGTATCTAAAATGATTGTACTAACACATTTGATAGTACGAGTACGCTGATATTATTAAAAGATTAAATCATGTTCTGTACAGGAAAGCTTTCTTTTTACTTCTCGTCATTCGGCAACATATTTAATAAATACCTAAATATACAAATGTACTATATCAATTCCAATGCAGGAGGAGATGAGTTACCTATTGTTGACTTCGTTTGTCAATAATTAACCTGAAGTTAAATAATTTTTCTTCAGGTATCTGCTACTTATTTGGCATGTAAAATAAAATAACATTTGGCAAAACACTTAATACTACTAATATGTTAGCAGTTATACGGAAATGGGAAATATAAAAGACTTTGGTAAAGTCCAACTTGCAGCTACTGCAGAAGAGTGTACATTTTTTGTAACATGTGCAAATATCTTTCCACAAAATTCTAACTTTGCTGTGGAGAGGAGACATCTCCATCATCAACTCCCGTGCCCGGCCCATGTAACAAGTGAGACTTTGTTTTCACTAAGGTGGGCATTAGGGAGTAAAAACCTGGGAGACCCAGGTATGTTTCTCTCAACTTCAACTTTACTGCTACACGACACAATTACAACTGAAATGTATCTAGATAGCTTTGTTGGTGAAAGTTGAATATATGCTGAAACATTTGATATTGGAATCTAAATATCTTAACCTAATTCTTTTAAAACTTTTTGCCTTGGGAAAGGAATAGGATATCCTTAACGTGATACCTACTTTACAGTTTACAACATTAGAGCAATTGATCTCCAGTTACATTGCATTATATTATATTGTAAATTGTAACTCGATCTATCATTTGTGCTGCCGGAGAAAGTATAAGAGACAAACTAAACATAGAAAGTAATAAGTTCACAATACATAGTATTGCATAACACTGTGCTAGAAAGTGGGATCTGTAAAATAATTGGAGCAACAGCTTTCTTAGCTGGTTTACATTGCTTCTCTACAATACTAAAAATTGGAGTGAGCCCTATGTTGTAGGTAAACTGCTAAGAATGTAATAGGTGACACATTAAAATACATTCTAAATGCATGGGTAACTTAATAAACATTACTGTAATTTGTAAGTTATGCATTTTATTTCTTCTCCTGATAGCAGCTATATAGTATTGAAATGATTTTTGCATAATTCCGAATTATACTTCGGTATTACTAGTGTACATTGTCAAAAAATTTACTTTAGCGATTATTAAGGCTTGGGACGTATTGAGTATATGGTTCAGTTTAAGCAGTATGAGTATGAGCATATAGTATGAGATTTTTGCTGTTTATTTCTTTTATGCAATGTTTTGACCAAATTAATGAATAAAGTGACACAGTTTCATTCATGTCTACACAATTTAATTGCTAATCAAAATACAGTACACCAAATTACACTGCTACACAGTACACACCAATGCACGATTTAATGTAAGTTTATAGCATCATTCTGATATATTATTAGACATTATATATATAATATATCATTTAGTATCGTAATTTTTTATTTCTATTATACATCTTACACCACACAACACAATAGAAACTATTTTTTTAATAATCTTGCAAATGTCACTTGCATCTTTTATTTCACAGGTAACTTAGGGCTTATTGAAGAAACACCTAGGGTTCCTATTCGCAATAGTTATACAATATGAATGAATACTGACAGGAATATATCTTATAGGTGGTACTGTCGTTTATTAGTTCTGATTAGTTATAGGTATATAAAATTAAACTGGTATGCGAGGACTCAAATAATTTTCTTCTAAGAGTAATACTTTCCCCGGCTTTCCCTCATTTATTTATTTAATATTCAAAAGGTACACGACACCGTGTATAGGTACACTTTCTTTTCAGAGACTCAACACTTCTACCATACATAACCTACTACAATTTCTAGTGTTTCAATAACCTACTTAATAAGTAATAGGGCATTATTAGACTGATAGTAATGCTTGGTTTAATTAGATGTATACAATATTACATATTCCATAAAAGTACATCAGTATGAGTGATTTACTAATAGAAGCATATGACAAGCAATGCTAAGTTTTCTCCACGTTTCTCCTTACGCAATAAATGTAAATATAGATAACAGCATAGACTCTTACCATTTAACATTATTAATGTCCTTAGAGAAAGTAAAATCAAGGGGAATTGGTTATATAATTGATACTAGTAAATATATATTATTACTTGGAATATAATTGGTATTTTAATGCTCCTCTTTTCTTATGCCTATTGTTGAGATACTCATAAAGTACATTTCACTCGTGCATGTAATAAAACTTGTATAATTATTTAGATCCTAATAAAGGATGATACTGAACACTTATGAATTACAATAACTTTTACTTTACCTTACGTACAGTGATTAGATTACCTATTCATTATTATTTACATTGGTTCATTGTTCAAATATACGTCATCATTTTAGGTAAAAGGTAAACCAAAAAGTTGATGATTAAACAATTTAACAATTATTAGGCACACTACCTACAGTAGTGGGTCGAAAAAGTATGGATTTACAATGAAAGTATTTGTGAGTTTTTATAAGTGTTATATATGTAAAAAGAGAAATCAAATATAATTACTCCACGTTTATTTGACACATTGAATGTATACATTTGCACTTACTAACAACCCCATTGGACATAAGGGCCACAACCAATTAAATAATGTTGCATCCTCATAGTAGGTAGTATATAGAAATAGATACCTGCATTCATTACCTACCTTAACATTCCACATGCCTTATAAATAATAAATATTATTTTAAATATATGTACCTTCACGCAACTCTGTATTGCTACTAATTTCTTGTAACCCAATTAAACTCAGGTTCCTCACTACAGGCTATGTTTATGAAATGAAGCAAATATTTTCTAATGATACATAACATTCATCCTAGGGTTAAGATAAATTGTTATTCAACGCAATGCCCACCACAGATCAACAGGCCTAATGGGCTGAATGAGTTTTTACTTCCATTTCACCCACCCACGACCGATCATGCTGAATGAATCTTACGCCATATTGCATAGGTGAAGAATAATAAAATGGATATTTTACTTGAACTTATTTTTACAGACTCTTGTATAGAAAACGTTGCTGAAATGTAAGGTACGTTATAATATAATCCAATTTACAGCACGTGCCATACTATAGCAGTAGTAGTACAATACTGTATTATAATCCACCCCTAGTTTCCATTATAATTACATAGCCTACTAGAAGCGTACCATATACCTGTATATAATAATTCTACTCTCTTTTACGTTCAGATCTGTAATTTAGATATCTATTATACATAGCAATTCCGCATCACTTACGTATTCCCATTTGCCAATAGTGTACGTACTATGCTCCCTACAGAAGTGTCTGCAATACTACTGTGTCCTGACTTCTATCTTCATGGGCCTGAAAGTCTGATTCTTAAACGATATTTGAAAACGATTTTTAGATCAGGAGTGCATTTCGTCTCCCTATTAGCTATGTATCCCTATATAATTGTAACTGAACCTAAACTTTCTCAGAACTTATGAGCTGTAGGAAAATGTACGATGCAAAGTGTTTTTTCGTGATGAAGAAATGAATTTACAATTCATGACATGTAAAAACCGCATGATTTATGGATGGTAAGGTACATAATACACTTGAGTTTCCTGCATTTTTTCAATAGTTTTAAGTTATTGAATTTCCTTTTTCAACTTATATAGAGCATATTTATACTAATATATGTGTGCCGGGTCAAAGGTCGGTGAACCACGCATGGGTTGTTTCCTTACGTACATGTGGGTTGATGAATAGTTAATTAGAGCATCTTTGCACAAGTCAGTATAACTTAATATTACATGCTTGAGCATGAGATTCTCATTTCTCCTATACAGTGGAGACGTGGACACCATACTTATTACATGAAAATTACTGCATTGATTCTGATTTCTGATTATTTCTATAAATTGCAATTAATCGCAATTCGTAATCTTAATATCTATAATTTACTTACACCAAATGTCCAGTTAACCCAATGCTAATGCATTAGACCAATTCTACAGTATGCTTTTAATGTTACGCACATCATGGCTTCCCATGCATAAGCTTTCTCTTACTTTCCCCATGTACAATATCTTAGTTTCATATCCCTAATGTGCATACATAACTTTAAAACATTCTGTAATTTTTGTTATCGGAACAGCAGCAATTTGCAACACAGAAAAAAATATATAATGTACAGGTCGAACATTCTATTGTAATTGCAAATTAAAAATTCATCAAGCTGATATTAATAATTAGGTCAAATAAACAATTTCTTACCCTATATACTACATATAGTAATAGTACTGACTAGAGTTTAACTATTAACTGTGTGACGATTGGTGATGTAATATAAATAACCACAATTGTATCGCTTTTCCCAACCGAATGATCATGTAACAATTTAGGCATGGAATGAAATTAATGTAATCGTGCTGCTATAGTTTAAAATTATCTTCTCGTAGATATTGACGCAATCAAATACAATTACAATATCTTATTTTTAGGTACTCTTCTTTAGATATTTATATATATTATATTTATAGGGTAGAATCGAGTCTGGATGATCACATACTGCTATTCTACACATTTAAATATGTACCAAGTTTAGCATGTCGTAAAATTGGCATTTTGGTATGCAAAGCAAATGCAATAATACCCTGCTACTGCTGGTAGTGTCTAACCTTTGAAGCCTACTATTTTGTATTTACACGAGATTTGTTCAACAAATCTAATAATATGTACAGTGAAAATATTTCGTAAGATAGAAAAATTGCGTAAAAGAACTAGGGAAAAGAGAAGGTGACTACCAGGACAGCTTTTTCGTTTTTCTCGTACGAATGTACAATATGTATTAACTTAATAAACCTCACACATAAAAATAAGTACTTATAAGTAGCCAAAGTGCCTAATCTACTACCAGGTAGTGGTACTTAAATCATTACTGCCTAGAGCAAAATGGTGTTCTTTCAGAAATCGTATGATCGTGATCATGGTCCTCACTAGAAAGTGATTCCCTTGCACCGATATAAGATGGATAACTTGTTTTATCATTGTTGCCTGCATGGCGATTGTTTGTGCTCCCTCCTCTAGAATTCTCCGATTCCAGTAACCTCATTTCCACTGTGACTTCAGGAGCTTCATTTCCTTTGCGGATGTTTTTATAGGATTTCGGTTTGACATCAAGTGCTGACTTGGGTAGTATAATGAAACTTGTTTCTGCCGTAATCTTTTCTTTGATTCCATTAGTTTTGTCACCGATGGCATTATCATGGAAAGAGGAGGAATCGTTGTGTTGTTTATTGTTAGGAGAATATTTAATCATGGGTTCCATTGACGTCTCGGATGTAGATGGGAGAAACTGAATGTTTTCCAGAGCAGAATACGGTGGAGGATGCTCTTCATTCGGCAGACCAATTCCTCCTGGAACTGGACTCAATCTTTCTCCGTTAGCTCCTGGAAAGTTAACATCCGACATGCGATTACCTTTTGCAGTTGCATTGGTAAATTTTGCTTCGCCGACGGATCCAGCTCGTAGAATGGTTTGCATCGTTTGCAAAGTATTGTTTGTTGATTGTGCTCCAGTTTTGTATCGCGCAGCTCGTTTAGTGCATAATCCATGTCTTCAAGCCAGATTGATTGTTTCCAAAATAAAACCATGTTTATGATCAAATGTTTGCAATTTTTAAAAATGTATTATGTGCATATTTGTAGCATAGAAGGTTAGCTACGTAAAGAAGTGAACAACAGTTACAATTAAGTACAGATGCGGACTATATATTTAGGTTTAGTAACTACAACATTGATTTCAGAGTACAGACAGGTAGGGTGTAGGGCAATGGATGTTTGCAGAACACATTTAGTTTATGATCGCACTAAAACTACTTACTATTGCCAAAAGTTAGTCTTCAGCCATAATATTCATATAAATTCGCTTTCTGTCTCAATCGCCATGAAAATGTGAGTAAAAGCCAGCAAGAAAGTGAATTTAAAAATACTTGAACAATATACTATTAAATATTCTTTATTGCCTGACAATTTCTATTTTAACAGTGCAATAGCAGCACTAAATGCTTTTAGTTTGTACTTTCATCTCGTGGTATGTTTCCAGTTCCAGAATTAGAAAGAAAATTAGTTGTTTTGTCGAAACATTTATAGAATATGTAAGTAGAACATAATACAAATCTGCTTAGAATAATAGTTAAGTATATATTCAGTATTTTGTATTGCTATATATTTAGCTCTAAAAGCATCTTTCAAACTCTATACAGATACAGACACTCAAACAGAGACAATTAATTACTTAAGTACACTACTACACTTTGGTTGATATGTCAAACACACGTGAAGTGAAAGCATAATATGTACAAATAGTAGCTACAGTTAACTAGCATGTTTTACAAACAAGGATAGAGTGTAATTATGTAGACAATTACAAATAGAACATCTTTCAAATTGCAGCACGAAATTATTATTCTCTGCAAATACGACCCAATTTAGTCAGGTAGAGAACTATATAAGTACTACAAAATAGTAAGTGAGAGTGAGATTCTTAAGAACGCAAATTGAAGAAGTTATACAAACAAAGTGAATAACAAGAAGAAAACATTACATAAAACGTAGAAAACAACCAGACAATTAACCAGAACCAGTAGGATAGTTGTTTTGAATCTATCCTTTCAGAAATACAGAAATACTCTTTAGACAGACACATACACAAGATTCTACAAGAAAACTAATCAAGCCTTATAGTTACTAGCTAGTGTTCTTTCCTCAGATTACAAATGTATACATATTCCATGGACAATTCTAACAATAAGTGAAGTAAGAAACAAGAGTGTAATGCAATCAAGAAACCAACACAAAACCGGGGTAATTACTGGGAAGAAATAACAGGTAGAAGCAGAAAAGTAGTACCATTTCATGGCTACCTGCTGAGAAGAAGGAGCAAATCTCTCCGGTATTGTTTCGTCAAAATTGCGTACAAATAGGGATTACAGCAGGCGTTCAACGGATAAAAGAATACCAACAGGATTTTTGAGTCTGTCACCCCTGCAATCATAAACCAGCAATAAAAAATTAGAATCTGTCTGAGACATACATAACGAAATATTAGTTAAATTGCCTTGACCTAAATACGAATAATGGACCTTGAACATTGTATGTAGATAAACGCTTGAAAAATACGTATAACATGCACAACAAACTTTTTAGATTAAGGTTGGCTTGATATGGGCACTGTGAGACTAGGGAAATTAATGTAACCTGCTGGCCCTAATTTAACCCACATTTACGAATCGATTCTTTTCAAAATTTCCATAAAAATAGATCATAGGACACGATCATAGGCCAAAAATATTGTTTTTAATTTTTAGTGAGTTTCCTACAGTTTTAAAATTTTGGTTTTAGAAATTTTGAAAAGAATCGATTCATAAATGCGGGTTGAATTACGGCCAGAAGTTTGCATTAATTTTCCTACTCTCATTTTGCACACATCAAGCCAACCTTAAGAAAATTGCTTTCTCCATCATCTAATATAGTTTTTTTTTGTAAAATATGATTTTTGCAACGGAGGTACATAAATATAAGATCCTAATGATCTTGTTTACTTGCTATAAATACTTACTATATGTATAGTCTTTCTATGTAGAGGTATAGATCACTCATAAATGTATACTTTGTAGACGACTAAAAAAGTATGTCATATTGACTAATGTAGTAAGAATGAATAATGAAGGAGTAAATAGTTGACCTATAAGTGGTGAGCCAGCAACAGCAGTTAAACCGAAGAAAGCCACAGGAGCCCAACAAGCAAAGTCAGTAAAAACAAGCAGTCCCATTTTTTTGGCAATGGCAGCATCTGCAGATTGAGCTGCGGGAGCAGATCCACAAGTCGACCCATGGCCGGCTACGGCTCGGTACATATGGAAATATGCACACGCAACCAGAGTAAAAGCTATTCCGTTGAAACACAACAGAAAGGCTAAATAACCTTGTGCACCCGCTGATTCAGCATCCATTGGTAGACATATGCTGTGAAAATTAAATATCACTTAACACAGAACGAAAGAATTATTACTTATCCTAAAATGTTACATACTTACGTAGACACATCTTATGCAACTACCTTATAACTACTACAAATGGAACATCAACATAGCAAATCGGCAAACTTTATTTTCTCATGTGCAAACAAACGGAATAACTATTTTTGAAATAAGAAAAAAAAATGGAGGATTTTGCATTCTTTTTTCGCTTTCCCTTATTTAAGTTTCTTTCTGGAGAAAGTTTGCGAATAAGTGAAAGTAAACGAACACAAAAGTTTTGTGTTTCCTAAATAATAAATTATTTATTTACAAAGAAGAAAGATGTTTGTAAGTAGGAAGACGAACCTTGTTTTAGAATAAGATGAGACACCGACAAGTGGGAGAGTTGCCAGACCAATTGCCAACAGCCACCCTAGAGACATTAGCTGAGCCGCTCCAAAAATTGTGAGTCTTTTTGTCAAATGTATAGCTCTTGTGAGAGCGTACCACCTTTCCCCAGTGATCACCGCCAAAGTGAAGACAGAAAGTTCGGATGCAAAGACGGTGAGAAAACCTGCAATTTTGCATCCCCATCCGAGCTGCCAGTCTATTGCGAAATTAAAGTAAGCACCTAAAGAGATGAGATCTTGAGTGGCCACCATCAGCAGGTAAAGTCCCATGCACAAGTCAGCACACGACAGATTTGCCATTAGAAAACGTTGAACAGACATCCTTCCTGGAGCCAATATAAGTACAACCAGCACCGCTGTGTTCCCGATTAACGCCAATGCCACAACCACCCTGAAACAAATATTTAACACGGTAAAACAATTAATTAATTAACACCTAAAATTTATGCTAACAATACGAGATATACTGATCAGTTTACTTCATTGCAACATACACACTATACAGTGCACTATACATCCCTAGTACTTAGGTATATTTACATGTAAGCCCGTTGGTCAAATATTTATGATGATTTCTTTGACAATTATATTTAAAGTGCAGTTTTCTTTTCTGCAGTAATTTGCCTTAATGCTCTAGTTTTGTGTTCAGATTATATGGATGCTGTATCTGCAGTCTGCAGCATATTTTATTCATACTAGTTCACTGTGAGATGCGTACAGTACAGAGATACATCCTATGCATAATAAATGTCGTGCAATAAATTAAGTGTTTGTTAAACTTTCAAGTACCCATTGGGTCTAACTATTCATCTAAAAGAAGAAATACGGTGTAAAAAATTGCATTTGGCAAACGCATTGGTTTCACATTATATTATTATTATGCTTGGTATTTTAACATTATATTAACAAATAAATTAGGTATGTGTACATGCATGCTATAGCTAATGTGGTACGTATTGAGAATGTGAGTTCCACCAACACAAAAAGCCAATATATAACTCACAAGTTTGTTAGGTCATGATTCATGAAGCAATGTTTTTATAAGGCTGACACACTTACACTAAGGTAAAAGTAGATTAACGTTTCAGTAATTCCTGTCCCAAAAGAGCAAAATGACAGGTGAATTTAGAACACGGTAAGAGCAAAGTACTTTTTTCATTTCTTCTTTAGAGAAATCATGAGCGTGAAGCAGCATCCACCAGGACTAGATCAGGAAGGACATCACATAACTGCACAATGACCCTTTTGCTATACAAACCTTCTAAATTATTGACAGAAGATGCTGAGTGCAATATTTATTACCTATACCTTCAACACCCATAGAGTACGAATGACCAATTACAGATAGTATATCATACTATATACTAGGACAATCAATGTTTTAATCAATTGTTAAATTCCTACTAACATAAAACTGGGTTACCTACAATGCCCGCATTGTGAGCTTTTATAGATCATAATATTGGTCCAAGTCTTTAATATAGGATTTCAAGAAGAATAAAAATAATTCAAAGCACAGACTTTGCAGTTAAGATTGTAATTACAGGGTTTACTAATTGTTTAAGAACTTAAAGGCAATCATCAAAGAAAATAGAGCATTCTGCTTTGCAATACAAAAGGATAATTGTAGGATTATATTTCTGGATTGGGAGATATACGTAATACGTATGCATGGTAAAGATTTCGTTCTTACCATAGAACACAAAGGTTAATGCATATTACAAGCAACCATGCGGAAATCTTAATAAAAGCACAGTAGCGCCACAAAATCCTTTCGCTTGCTGACTGTGTTCCATGAATAGATATTACTGGGAATTAATATTAACATCACATCAATAGCCTACAAATTTCATAGCTCAATGTACTAAGAATATCTACGAACAGAAGAGAAACAGACACTCGGCTTGGCTATGCAATTTTAAGAATTTTTTCTTTAGCTTTCACAAAGGAATATTATAATTTAAGAATTTGGTCTCAAAATGCTTCGTCAAAAATCTGAGTTCCATAATTATAAATTTTTTATTCTATACATTACTGAACGCAAGTAAAATGAAAAATTATTTCACTACTTTCACTGAAGTAAGTAATTCACTTTCATCTTTGACGAAAAGTAAGGGGAGATCAGAAACTTAAAACATAATGAAATAAAAGTAAAAGAACATTGAAGTGAAAACGTGCTCTGCTTTGTCTTTTTGCGTTGCATATAGTGACCTATAGTATAATCCATTTTCTTCTCTTAATCTCCTTTCTCCATATATTAAGTATATTGGTAGCGTATAGTCATTATTATGTTTGCGTATGAATAGCTAATCAAAATTTACACAGTCTGCTTCTCCAAGATACATCTTAAGTGTTTATGTAGTCCTATATTTAGGTGACTATAAGTAGACCAAGTTAAGGATACAGTAAAATCATACTTTCTGGTGCTAAAGTGAACAGAAAATTGGCTATAATAATATCTTTAGTGAGTATATGGAGATTCATATTCATTTTACAATTTTCTTCACACATTTGAGCACAGTGTCTCATAGTCTCATCTATAGGGCGTTCTAAATTCGTTCCAGTGCAGTATAATGTAATTTCATTAGCGAACTAAATTCCTTAGTAATTGTATTATCATGCGTACTAATAATATGCTTAAAGAGAGTGAGCACGTTTCATATTCCTAGAAAACAAAAGAGTTTCCTAGACTTAAGTTAGTACAGATTAAGAATGTTAAATCGCTACATTATTTTGTAAGCCATAGACACATAGTAGTGGCATCTTATCCCTAATCTGTTGTAAAACTAAAGGAAAAGTCCTTGAAAATCTAATCTCCATTATTAACAATTAACCTATCTAACCGTGAAAGCTTTGATTATATAGTATAGAATTATTAGCAGTAGATAGACAGACAGCTTTATAAGTACAACCGCAATATTTTTTATACTTTTTCCTAAACCTGAAAATTCGAATCTAATAAGCATATAATATAACCACAGAATGCTTTATGTTGTGTATTACTTATACTTAATATTCTTATAGCGGAGGCTATATAGACAAAGTAATAATTACATAAGATTATTACGGATGGAAGAAGATAGAAGACTAACCAGACTGCTCCTCGTAGCCATAAGCTTCCCATAATATCCTCACAAGGGTTGAATGCATCTGGGTAGGGCTCGCAGTTGACTTTTCGGATTTTTCTACCGCTAACGTTACCACAGTGGGAAATCATTGGAGGAGGTAGGGTGACACCATCATGGAAATGCCCGAAATCTTCTCCATCGTGATCCTTTTGAGAATGATGACTCCCCTCGACACTCCATTCGCTATTATGACCTTCGGAGTGAGTACCACCTTAAATGTAACAATAATGTCCAGGTTTACAATAGGAAAATCAATAGCACACACATACACCTAAGTAAACGTAGGTTGCAATTAATCATTTAAGTAAACGTGATTGACAGCAACAGAAACTTTTCCAATATCTGCGCACCTAACAACTGAAAACTTATGAAACTTTTAAGGAAAACTTTCTGACAACTAAACTCCCTTTAATAAACGAACAAATGTTGACAAGAATAAAGACAAAAATCATATACCTATATCACAGAATACACAGAAATATATTACTTATTACAATTAAATTCATATCCTTATTTTCAAGTATAAGTGAGCGCTTTCATCTTCGTCAAAGAATATGTGAAGTGAACCTGTAGAGTTCTAAATAAAATTCTCTGTTCTAAATATCATAAAGTAGCATATAATAATTTAAAATAAAACACTATTCTCGTTAATTTCTACGTTTTCTTGCTTAATTGAGACAAAAGTAGGAAAGTGAAAGAAGATCTCAGATCTCTTTGAAACAAGGAGTTATCAGTATTAATTTCGTACTCGAAGTTTGTCATGCTTTCATGCTAAGATAAAATTATCCAGCATGTTTACTGGAAATGTCATGTTGTTTGGTAAATTCCTGACTTAATATAATTATTCTTGACTGAATAATAGAAGCAGTTTCCTTTACCATACAGTACTGACAGAATCCAAAGGAAGTAATAAGAAGCTTCTTAAATATCCTCTTGAGAATGTAGGAATACGAACCAAAAATATTATATATTATATAAATATAATAATAAAGAAATCTTTTGGAGGCAGAAGCTATAATATGTAATAACCATCTATTGTACCAACTAGTACAACTATAGAAATTATATAATATAGCTCAGCAAGACTTTAACAATAGAAAAGAACTCCTATAGTCTGCTACCTACTTTTAGTTTAGTTCACTTCATTTAGTTTTGATATCGGCTTTCACAAAGCTGGAGCTAAAAGTGTTTTCCACCAGAAGAAACTGAAACGAGTTTTTTGAACTCCATTATGATACTATCCATCTTCAAATCCTTGAAATACTTATTTGTTGCAAATAAGTACGCAGTTTGATACATATAAGTAATATTCATACTAGTTCTCTGGGTGTTATTACTTACTTATATAATATATGTAATTTCCCAACTGAGCAAGAAAATGGTAATACTGTAATACATTTACCTATAAATATCTCAAGAATACATACCTAGTACACTTTTGCCAAGAAACAATAGAATTTGGGTAACATTATTCTCCCCACAATTCCAGTTTTCTAAAATAGAAATTCGAGTTCTTGGTAACATGTGGTAGTTAATGGGTATATTGTATACGCATTTATTCAGTTAAATATGTGAGTGAGTGAGTTATCTATGAACAGATGACTAAAGATCATTCCAAAGTCTACCGGAATTCGGAAATTATATTCAAAAGGATAGAAAGTAGTAGACTATGTAATACATACTGACACATATACACATAAATCGCATAGTCCTATTTTCTCCATGTATTAATTTTCACCACCATTATGTTATGCACATAATTATTACTCTATCTATGCATATATTACAATCCAGAAGGGGCATATTGAGCTTTTAGACTTATGTATATGGAGAAAGTTAGGACTATGCTTTTTATATGTGCCACCCTGTATGCGGAATAGAAATATTACATTCCACACCGGATTCCGAGTAGAACTGATAAATGACACCATACTATGCGTATAATATGCCATGTAGCATAATAGTAAATTCACATTTAATCCCTGGAAAAACTTTCTTCCTTTCGCACACAGGCAGTGCCTTTGGCTAGTGATACTATACATATACTATACTTCCATATAATACGTATGAAAGCAACTGTAAGAGATTAAATGGAAGCATGCACCCATGAAATGAGTTTCACACTTCTGCAAATGATATGATATGATGTATGTTGTTAAACGAAGGGGAAATTATATTTATAAGTAATCGAATTGGTCCAGACAGGAATTCCCTTCCGAGATCCTTCTTTCTTTCTATCACAAGTAATCATCAACAAAATTCGTCAAGGAAATATAACACGGCTTTCAAAAATAAATAGTTATGCGTATATTCTCACTGTTACACTAGTATAGTTTCAACTACCACAGCCACGACAAACACATGAAACATCTAGGTAGGATATATAATTCACACTACACAAGTACAACTAATCATTAGATTAGTTGTTTAGTGTCTTAAAACAAACAGCAATAAATTAGCAACATTTTGGCATTTATCATAAATCAAGAGGAAGCATAATGCAATTTTGATGGAAACAAAATATGTATGAGATGAACGGAGACTCACTTGGCTCAAACACGGATCCGAAAGACTGATCAGTCTCGAGTGCAAAGGGGTCAAAAGAATTCAGTGCCGGACGGTGAGATATAGCCTCGTCCTTATCCAGCAAATGGTGTGACTCTAAACTACTAGATCCTCCTGCAAACCCCAGTCCATCATGAAGATGAGAACTTCTAATTTTATTATTGTTCACATTAAAGCTGCCCGAATGAACTAGAACTGAGGTTGAAGCTGCTCGAAGTCTTCTGGAATGTGCCGATGGGTTAGCTAGGATATTTGGAGAATGTCTTTGTCGTCTTCGTGGGGTTTCACTTTTATGACCGTCTTCAACTGACTTTGTTTCTTCTGTGGTAAAGACTTCTGATGCAGTGCCTGAAGGTGATGGTGTTGTATTCCCATTCTCTTTTACAGTGTTCCTGCACAGTTCGTTGTCCACTTTCTCCACAAATTCCTATGCGTGCATAGAACAATGAAATTTTAAAATAGCATTCATATTACCATATTCATATTATAATGTGATACTAAAACATATTTTTGTGCTCAGCAGTTCTTAATATCCATAAGCTAGGAGAAGTTTCATTGGAATGTTTATTAAACGTTTAAAAAAGAAAATAGGTAAATAAGTTCGCTCTGGTTCCCATTGACTTTTGCTGCACTCATCAACAGAATAATGTTTATATGTCGGTATCATTAAGTAACTTCCAGCACATGAAGCCTATTCTTCGTCAGCGAAAACCTCAACCATTTCTTTAGAAGCATTATACCATTTAGATTACTTTGCATCAAGAAATGATAAACTTGGAGCGCAATTTACTTGCACTTTCGTTAAGTAGAATAGCCTGCATTTGCATAGGTACTTTCATAATCAGATACACTGTACTACACTGAAATATAGCAGATACAATGATGTAATGGTCGTTGATTCTGTATCGTTGTTTTTGAAGTGCTTTTTGCGTATTACATTTTGGCAAAATGTAGAACACAATGTAAAGAACCCAAAAAACTTTTATTACTCACCAAATACTTTTTGGAATACTCTGGATCATGGGTTTCCGGGAACTCGAAAGCACAGCAATGATAAGCCCATGTTAATGACGCTTCTTTGAGATCCTGTTAATTTAATCACAAGCAAATAGAATGTTACGTTACACCAGTTCCTTACATTACACAACACCGTTAGAGGCTTAGTTAATGGTACATTTTAAGACATTTTTATCAACTTGTTTACTTTTACTTGTTTACGACTTAGGACAAAAATGTAGCTCAATACGGGCAAACTATTGTAGAGTCTACTACATTGTTATAATTGCCTATTTCATGGTGAAAGTATTTTAATGAACACATTCGAGTGTACAATGCATAAAACAATGTTACCTTATGTACTATGTAGTAAAAGCAAAATATGTGGGAGACTTGGTGTGACGCTTACTATTTATACATAAGTCCTATATATCGTTATGTAGTGTATTTATTTCACGAATGGTCATAAGGCAGTTAATTAACAACGCTGGGGACAAGTAGTTTTAGTCATCTTATATTAATGTATTTTAATTCCATTCATTATCCACTTTAAATCATAATTTCCAACATAGTGGCATTGGAACTTTTCCACATGTATTTATGCACTACTTTAGCGAAGTCATGTGCTAATGTATTCCATGCAAAGACTTTTATTGACTATTTATAAGCTTGCGGCTTGCACTACATTGTAAGTGCAGAGTGCTGTGAATGGAAACTGACTTACGGAGTACAGTAACATACACAATTCTGTCAGATCTATTTATTTCGATACCTTTTCGTACAAGAACATTTGCCTTTTCTAAATTAAAACCTCACACTCTATCACAAAGTACTAACTGAATGTGCATGTCAGTGGCTAATATATATTTATCATCATGTAAAATTAGCTATACGAAAGTAGTGACTCTACTAGACATCATCATTTCAGTCCACTGATTTTATGCAAATAATTTAGTATGTAGACTTCGTTATATATTGGACCTCGTATTGCTTGATTCAATTTTGTAGAAGTCCATTGAAGAAATAGACTTCTGTTGGAATGGTTTAAAATGCACATCCGATCCGTTTACAACATGAAAATCTACTGATAGCACCTCTTAGCTAACGCTTTAACACTATACCATAGTATTATGTAAGCCACTTTACCTTTCCCAGCAATTAAAAATTAATATACTTACTTATTTATTATTACCGATTGTACATACAGTAAATATGAAAAATTCAAGATTTTGCAGTGGGCATAATGTTGGGGAAAATTGAACACTATTTCACTCTGTATATAGTAATGTATCTTTGGCACATGAATCTAGTGAAAATCAGTTTTCACTATTGTTAAACCAAGGCCACGGGAAATATTTTACCCTTTCTCTATGCCACGAATACCTATTTATTGTTAATTAAACACTAATTATGACTGTTCTTCTTACTATCTGTTGTAAATGCAAATACACTAAGAAAATCAACATTAGAATATCGTCGAAAGGAAATATACTAGTACCAAGAGATCCCAAGTTTATCTATTTACCAGTTAGCTAATCAACAACACAGGTCTGTTTTGGATATAACAAAGCAATTAGTATACATACAAAGCGTATGTAGTCTATTGCGTAGGACTAGGTATGGTATGTAACTAATACGAATTGCAAATAGTAGCCCTTGGGCACGTAGTCATGTACCTATATTGTAGTACAATGTACTCATCGGAATCTCTGACATATATATTGTATCTGTGCTATTATATAACTGAGTAACATACACAATTAATTTCTCTTTTCATGCTACAAACGAAGAAACATTCAAAGGGCTAAGGGAATTCGGAAAAGCTAAGTGAAACCAAATGCCAAAAAGGCTTTTGCAGTTTCAAGATAGAAACCAAACCACTAGACTGTCCTTTTATACATTTGGAATCTTATTAACTTCTCCGCTTTCATAGCTCAAGGCCTTTGATGTCGAATTGTGTTTTAATACATACAAGCAAATATCTGAATACATACATCATAGACATTTTGTGGGATACTACGTGTGCTATTGGACAAGATGCCCGTGTATAACTCACGGTTCAATATTTCAATAAAAATGGAATTTATTTTAAGTATACTACAAATACATATGTATGTGTTTCAATTCCTAGGTATAAGTAAGTGCTCCATATAGTACATAGGTACATATATCTGATTTCAATAAATGTGTGTACCAAAGTTAGACAAATACATATACAGTACATAGTATTGTTTTGATGAATATGTCAATAGAATTGAATATAGTTGTATGTTCAGAAACTTAATAAAGTATATAGTATGTGCTACACGCAATGCATACATATATGTAAGGATGTAACACAATAAGTCACGGCATGTAATTTGGTTGCTTATAAACTACGTTGCGGTAGCTGCTGCACAATAAAGTAATCTTTTTATTATGCTCCTCCATACAATACGGTAAAAGTACGCAGAAAACGTAGAAAATAAAAACCTTAGTTGCAATTTAGATTTTTTGATTGTATGTGAAGTTGTATTCCGTATTCTTCTTATTTGCAACTTATTTCCTCCTCATTCAAGGATGCATTCAATGCAAATAGAACTTTCCAATAGAGTCCTATTTACAATCTCCTTAACAAGAACGAGCAATAAAGTTGCGAAATCAATAGCAAATAGAATCTAGATCAAAATTCAATATAAGTATGTAGGTAATAGGTATTTCAGTTGCTTTTGGATGCTTTGCCCTTCAGATATTGAAGATTGAAAGTTGAATAGAAAGCTGAATACTTGGGTTTGTGTTGCAGACTACAGGCTACTGTATATAGTTCACTACACACACAAACTAAATTGGTTACCTTATCTTATGTGTATAGTTACTAAGTATGTAGGTATTGTAGATAGACCGCGATAGGATATACTTCTCAAAAACTGAAACATGATCTATCGGTATCAATAAATGTCAATCTGGGAATACGGAGAAGTTCACAAGGCAGTTTATAATCGTATTGAGTACATATTTGCTTTACCATTTACAGGAAAAGAAAATTCATAAAACAAGTCTGAGGAGAAAGAGAAAATAGGATAAAGTTGAAACTTACATCAAAACGGTATATAGACGGAATTACGCGAAGAGTTGGCACGTTCATAACGCGAAGAATCTCCAAATGTCGAAGACCTTCCACTGGGAGAAAAGTTATCGATGTGTCGGAAAGATCTCTGCAAATCAAATTGTTGTAATGAAAATTGGTTAATGCTGAAGCTGAGGATAGTTTATTATTTGTTTTATACTACAATATACGACCAACTTTGACTGTTTCACATTGCATTTTGTATGATGACTGTTATCAATATTGAATTATAGTATGATGCCGTCATCCAGCCTGCAATTCATTTTACTTTCACTGAAGTCCTTGTGTGCCTACCTCATGTTCACTTTCTGGATGTGTTTATGTTTATTATTTACTCATTATTCACGTTCGCTTACTTTCTCCAAGTTAATATATTACATTAGCATGACTAAATACGTATTCAATGTCAACCATTTCTTTGATGGTAACAATCTACAGATCACAATCCCACGTGGTAACCTATTACCATACTTTTACGAATCATTTCTGGAAATATTGGTTTACCACTGCGGTAAGGTAAGAAGTTTGGCTGAATGAGTTCTGAGCAACTTTTCTTAAAGTAGCTTTCTCCTAGTTTCATACAAACATGCAATCCCTAGGTAAATATTTGCGCGTCTTCAGATGGAAGAGTTGGTTGACTGTTTGCCTTTTTGAAATATACGTATGTAAACGATTCTCATTGAGCAGAACGCCGTGAATATTTAGATGGAGAAAGTCAGACGTAAAGGCAAACAGATGGCCTACTTGTGAACGGCAATGATGCGAAACTTTTTGTAGGCATCAAACACTTTTTGACCACCGATGACATTTAATATGAAGTTTACGAAAATGAAATAGGTAGTCTGAATGTTTTTGTGAATTGTGGATTGTTTTATTGCTGAAGATAGTATTGCCAAATCCCTTTGCTTGAATTGGCAAATAGCTGTTTCCCTTAATATGTGCCAATCGCTTTCACTTCCACGAATTAGAATTTAATCTTCTCGTATAGTAAAGCTATTTGAATTTACTTAGCAACATCGAAAAATAATTTAATTGTGATGAGTTGGGAGCAAGTCAAGTGTTAAATCAAACTTTTTTGCTACTGTACTATATAATCGTTAAAAATATATTATAAAAACTAAAAGTACAGATAAGGCATCTTCTTGAGTACTTTATCTTGACTTGCCCAACCCTAATCGAGTTTGGTTTCCCAAGTGGGGCTTCTCAAGAAAGTTTATCGGCCAGCCTCCTTCACTTAATTAAGTTGTTCAGTTCTCCTATTAAGATCTAACTTCCAATTCCAACTTCAACCTCTCAATTGAAGAATTGGTGTGTTGGGACGTTAGCAGAAAGGAAAGATGAGTCGATTCCATCATCGCTGTCTATCTTATCTAGGTATGTTATACGTGTGATCTCAATGATTCTAGTCTAGTGTCGAACCAGCGCAATTCTCTAATTGAATTGTAGCATCCTCCATCATCTTAAGTTGCTAGCCTTTAGTATAAACACCTATACATGTCAAAACAGCTATATATGTACCTAGGCGTGACGTAGCATTTTATTCTATTAACAATTAGTATAATAGTTTGTATTGTGTTAGACTGGCTTGTAATAGTACCTTTAGAAGCGTGAAGAAATTGCAATAAGTAGTACAAGGTACTTATCTGAAGTGTTATGAATGTATTTTCTATTGTACTTCCCAAAAGACTAATCTTCTAGACACTTGAACTTTGAACATTACATCCGCTGCATATAACTTCCCCAAATATCATCCAGCGTAAGATGTGTTAGTAGTTATAAATAATACGCGTAGGACTTTTGAATTTCCTATATACTATTAGCGAAGTGGAATAGTTACTAGTAGTTGCACTGATCTAAACTGATCTATATAGAAACATACTTAAGTACGTAGTGAGAGAATTAGGGTAAAGCTTAGTCAGGTAGACAGACACCAAAGATAATGTCCTAAAATAAATCGAGTTACATGAAATGCACTTATATATCGACAAGTCCTTCCAATATGCTAGTATAGTACACGGACAAATACAGTTTGATTGTCCGTAATGCTTGAAAGCAGCTGTAGTGGTCACTCAGGAAAGCGAGTCTAGCCGCCCATCGGGAATCCTTATCCTTCTTAATATTATCAACTATCACATTCTTTGAAGAAAGTCTACATGTCTACAACATTGTAGGAAGCCAAGCAAAGAGCCGAGCGTCTCGAATATCTCGAGTGACTTGCCACATTACTTATTCCCTGTAAGCTTCTTTTTTCCACATAAAATGGCATGAACTTAAGATACACGAAGATCCATTGCTTGACAATTTGTCATAGAAAATAAAATACTTACGGTAGTGGTAGTGTACTTACTACGTACACAAAGATCCTGGGTGGATGCTTTAAGTATTCCAATTCCGTATTCCTAAGTTTCAATGTTCTATCTTCTTGTAATGCGGGCAAAAGGATTCGTTCTCATTTTGGGGCAATGCTGTCAATATACATTTTCCACCGTTCCTAGGGGCCTGCCTTTACATACTTTAACTTTTGTTATAATATCGTCCACAGATACAATGCCAATTCTTCTGAAGTAAGTACCAGAACTTGTCGTTAGTGCTCGTGCTACATATTGCACACATATATAATAATATTTCATGTCAACTGTACTATGTCTGTATTGCTATTAATCTCACGTAATTGGGCCGCAAAAACAGAATCCTGAAATTCACTTATGTTTATTTATTAATGGGCACGTCTTAAGTATTTCTAGATAGTAATTCTAATCCTGAATGATAGTGCGAGTCAGAAACAGCAGAATAAGATGTCTCGCTTGGAAGCAGTTGTCCACGATTGTGGTCCACCCAGATGTCCATTAATAATGCTTAACTTATCCAATGTTGGTCATAACAAATAAATACTGTCCTTCAATGAAATCAACTACTCCAACTACTTAAGTCCACACTGCATCTAAGAAAATATTTTTCGTTAACAGGACGTGTACACAAAATGACATTACATTCCAGACTAGAAGACAGTGACAATAAAATACTTATATACAATATAGTATAGTAACATCGCAAAAGACAATAGAGAACAAACAATAGTTGGTAGTGAGTGATATTGTGTATCAAAGAAGTTATTAATTCTTCGAAGACAACAGAAACGAGTGAACATACGTAATATAAGCTTATACTATAGACAAAATCAGCGTAAATGCTAAGGAACTTACAAATGTCGTAAACTTTCGATACCCTTGAAGCTATCCGGATGAAGGGTTGCCAGATGTCGATTACCTTTCAAAGTCCTATAGATTTACAGAAACAAAATTAAAATTATGATATTGTAAAAGTATTAGCATACATTTATATGTATTTGTAATATAAAGCGACACGTTAGGTGAAAGTGGATTTACATTCACATCACACTATTCGCAGTCAAGGTTCCATTTTCATTGTTTAAAATAATGCCTTTATTATGTGAGGTTATGGAAAATAATAGCTCAAATTCATCGTAAGTATACAGTATTATGCAAAATCATCATATATAATTAATTTATTACGCTTTGATTTCTTCTTAAAATTAGAAGATAATATACAGATAGAGTATCTACTAGTATTAATTAAATGGTGAAAGTTTCTAGATAGAATTATTTTGAGTATCAGTGTAGGACATATTAGAAATTCTACAGTAAGACCTCCAGCTAACTAAAAGTAAGACAATGCGTACCAGAAGCAGATATACCACTACAGGGCATTCTTTAGTGCATTCTATCATTGTATTGTACCATTGCATTGGTATGTGATGCGGTTTCAGATATGTATTTGAAAATGTGCACGTCCTACACGCGTGCACTGCACTGTGCACTTTGGTATGTATGTCAATACTTATTACTAGTATAGTGAGTGGTAAGTAGAAAGTACCAACTCAAAGCTAGACGCTAACAGGGGGCGGATGGAGAAAGCAGGAAACGGAATGAAGGAAATGAAAATAAATGCAAACAAAAGAATTTAGGAAGATTTAATTAACACGGAGTTAGCTTAAGAACTTCAAGGTTTTCTTTCTTTGTATTTGAAGACATAAAACAAAAAGCAAACTTTACAAACAGATAGGGTACTTATTGGATGTTGGAATTTGTATGTAGGGATTCCTTTATAAGCACATGTAGTCATCCTTATCAGAAGGCATTTTTATATTCATTGTCAACACTCCCCACAGTCTAGTTGCATGGATTCGCAGAAATCATACCATGAATTCCATTTTAATATTATAGGACATGGACATACCTACTATATTGCATGCAAACAAAGATTACTATTGTTTATTTATTTAGAAGTTCTGAGACGTCATTTATCAGACTGCGAGACTTCCTATTTCTAAGTAAGTACAATCAAATTAAGACTTCCTGTTCTGCTTGCTTATTTTGTTATCTGTCTTATATAGCTAAAGGTATTTACTGCTACGGATGCAGACAAAGGTTTAAATATAAAATGTTCTTTAGAATATATACATATAAATATGATGAACCAACAGACAGTTGTGCAACTACGCACTATTCCTTAATTTTATTTTACTATTTTTAAGTATGCGTCATCCTTACTTAATTGAAATAAGCATTTTATAGATATGTACAAGATAACTTACAATCGGGCAATCGTACTTCCTTCAAAAGCTGATGGCTCAATACTGGTGAGACTGTTGTAGCTAAGGGCCCTGAAATGATCCGTATAATAATTAAAAGTAAATAAGTAGTGTAAAGTATTTACGTATAGACTGTGCCAGACACAGCTTCTTCTAAACCATAGTTAGGTACTCAAACTTAATGTACTGTAGTGCAGTTTGTAGTACCGAAAATTAGGTGGGCTAAAATTTTTTTGCCAAAATCTAAAAAATGTGGGTGCAAAATAAAAATTAGAGGCAGTTCAAAATTAGCTTACAGATACTCCATTTTGAGCGTTCCCAAGCATCCCGGCTCTATTCGGTTGATTTTATTATTCTCCAAATCCCTGCAAGTTAACCAAAAAAGAAATGCAGGGTTCGTCACAAGAAGTTGGACATATGCATTTACGTACGTGTATAAGCTTTCTCCAGGATTGGGGTTGTGCTTTTAATTTTTAAAATATGTTTAAGATTCTCTCTCCAGTCAGTATCCACAATCTAATCCCTTACATTTGAGGAAAATCCTCTGGAGAAAGCTTATCCACGAAAATATACATGTCCAACTTTTGGTGACGGGCTCTGTATATACAATATTAAGACATTTGGTAAGCAAATAGATTGAAATGGTGTTCTATTAGTTACAGGCTGTCATATTTTTGCATGCCTGTCTGACTGAGAGACCATTTGTCATGTAGTTGGTATTAAGTTACCAGTCTAATGGATTGTTACTCCTTACTTTCTATCATCTGTAACCTAGTCTTTCCGCAAATACTAGAAAAAAGTAGAATTCTAGAATCTCTGCATCCCATTTGTTTGAACAAACGATGTCAATACTCAGGAAGGAGATGGTAGAATTGTCCTGAGTCAGCTCTGACACTTTATAAACTATGACGAAAGACTAAGAACAACTGAATAAATATCTTTAATGGAAAAGTTCCTATTCGCATATCGCTAATAAGCTTATCTGAACTCCTATATAGTAGTAACTTCCCAAATAAAATAACGGCTTACCTATTTGTTAGAAGACAATTGTGGTAAGCTGAACAGTAATACTCATACAAATCTAAAATGCATCATGCTTTACAGGCGACGTTTTTACTTTTACAATAATAGCAGTACCCCAATAATTCTGTTACAGTATTTTAGCATTATACATATATACCTATTATGTGTAAATGTTTCCGTAAATAATTGAAATTATGTACATTGCTTGTTACTATTTATTTACACATTACGTTTGTGACAATATGTGCTTACTATGTAGTTGAAATTCTCCAAGAAAAATGTTAATGCTAACAATACTTAGGAAAAGTTCGCATAAGTGTAATGACTAGGCTGAAACTTGCAACAAATACAAAAGTAACGAGAGGATTGAGCATGGTACAAAGAATGATGGACTTAGCTATGCTAAATTGGTTTCATCTCTGAAAAAAGTATATACTTTGTGCTTACGACTTATTCATTGTAAAAATGCCAAGCATCATTACGTAGGCAAGAAAAGTTGTGTTGGACAAATAGGTAAACATTTCTTCCTATAATACTATGGAGAATACGCATTAGTGAATTCTAATCTTAATGCTACTTCTACTTCGTGGGATTTTGCTTTTGTGTAGAATGCAACATGTAATCCGAAACTTGTTTGCAAAGTTAAATAAAGTTTGAGTTTGGGAAGGTAAGGAAAACTGTTAGATTGCTCGCGTGCACAGCAAAAGTGCTATATCTTTATAATATAACGATATAAAACAAGGCATGCATAGCTATACAAAAGGTAAAAGTGTCCACATGGCATATTTTTTTGAAACACTATTTTTAAGTATCTAGTGATATTTAGAGGTGCTCTTTAAATATACATATGTTTCGACTGAATCCCATGTACAATCCCACTACCGCAAAATTCCCCAATTTTGGTCATTTTTACCTCCAGGTAGGACAAAATTTCATTATTTTCTCCCCTGTATTTTCTTCATTCACTTGGTCCCAAAAATCAATAATTTTGGACCAAGTGCAATTCACATCATTGATACATTAGACCAAAGTGAAAAAATTGAATTCCTTTATGTACACTTTCATTATTATCCTACTTGTACCCAGGAGAATCCTAGGATGTTTGTATTGAAGCAACTTACTGTACCTACCTACCTATTTTTGTAAAGGTATGCAACACAGGAGATAATTTGTTAGGTTACACCGTCTATGTTACACTTAAATGAACTTACACAACTTTGGTAAGGGATTTAGAGAGTTCTCAAAAGAGGGAAGTTTATCTATGTTACAAGTTCAAGGTGAAACTAACTACTTTAGCATACGAAATACGAACAATATATATTTAATTTACTTTGTAGCATTATAGTTACATTTTGAAATATCTACAAACCAACCTAAAGAAGTAGAAATATATCCATGGTATGTATGCCTACTACTGCTAGACATAGCTAGAGCCAGACATGCTACTTAGTTAGAGCATATCTAGAGCTAGTTAGCATGTCTATTTTTATATGTTCCAGCATGTCTAAAAGAGTAAGAATGCGATAAATACTTGTAAGCTTTGTCACTGAAGGAAGTTTGATAAAGTTAGTAATAAAACAAACTGAGCCTCAGATTAAAAGATTTATACTCGATTAGACGTTAAGTACAGATATAAATATCACCGATTATGCTCCAATAACATGATAATATTTTGACATGCATACTACAGTACTGTTTTGTCAGGTGCTATTTAACCTATTTAAGGTGTGCACACTTCTTGCTATTTAAAAAAATTAATCATAATTTTTATTTAAGATGACACAATTTTAATTGGAATGACTGTTGTATGATTCATGAGCACAGCCAAACATTCTGTCCATCTTGGACCGTGAGAATTTATTTGTGCAACACACGTTCCACATGGCAGCTTGGCAGCTGTACAAATACCAAAAACACACATCATTCAGCGATATAATTCGTATACTTGGCGCATGTTATACACGTCAGTATACGATTGACACCAAAATACAGCAAGTTCTTATTCTTTATAATCTTATAAAACATATTTTTCTTTCTAGTATTTTACTCACTACACCAACAGCTCCTGATTTCTCCGTTTCTACAAGATACCTATAAACCCAAGCTAGTGAAAGCTGTGAAAGTACTATTTGCCAACCGACAATTTACGGGCAACTTCTATCAAATAAAACAACTCTAACGA
>JAQFYC010001344.1:0-35700 GCA_034694165.1 Tomocerus mixtus | reverse complement strand
TTACTCCACAATGCTCCTCAATAGTACAATGGAAAAAAGCGAGAACAGAATAAAAGGACAGCTAGGTGAATGAGTGAGCCACACAAATGCAGTCAACCAATAAATATCACATGTAATTTTTAATATTATTGTACTAACACAAATTCCTCTGTTATGCACCTACTATGTGCATCTCTAAGAAAGGGGTTTAATCTCTATTTAAACACAAAATTCATAGTTCAGCAACTTTTAAATAATATTTTTCTAAGCTATTAAAGTATTTCCTACATAATATCTTTAAGGAGCAAAATACAGTACAAGAAATTCTGTCTCTATTTCATACAAAGAATGATAACAATGCCTTTCTTTAATTCTCCATATAAAATATAATATCTAAGAGTTAGGTATGAATTATTTATTATGTTTAGCTGCTGGGCTTATAATAAATATTTATGTATGTATATCCGAGTATTTACTCAACTTGGCAGATGCGTAAGGATGAATGAACGAAAAAAGTAAATTTTTAATGATCCATTCCTCTTTGCGTAGCAGTAGCAGCATCAGCAGCTCAGACAAATTAGAAAAAATGAGAAATAAGAAGCTTTGATGTCGTTTACTTGGCTTTACAAGTGAATGCCAACCTGAATTCACTTTGTAAATACTCGTACATATAGGTACATACATACCACTGTAATATACTCATTGATATTTGTTTGTATAGTTAGCTAAGATCTTTTAAAATTAAAAAAATGGAAGAAGATTTAATCGTAGGATGAAAATGTAAACCAAGCCTTTGCGTAATTCAAATCCATTATTCCCATTTAATGTAAAATGACAATGCAAGGATTTAATTTACAGTTAAGTAGGTACATTTAAAAAATGAATAGGACTAACACCTACTCATTGTTGGTGCAAACTCCAAAACAAAATTTTACTAACTCTCCTTATGAATTTTATACAAAACATGAGTGTTTTATGGGTTCAATGGGCGATGCGTGACAACTAATGTGAATAATTCTTAGCAAAATAAAATAATTCATGGATTAAGCCACTGAAAAAAATGTGTCTTGAAAGAAGGTCAAAATGAGATGGTTTTGGTACATTATTATACTACACAGCTACAACCCTGCCTATGTCTGAAGGTAATAGTAGTAGAAATCAGCGAAATGTAGAGCCGAAAATCGTTTCTCATAATTTCACAGCTGCCACACTTGCCACATTCAAATTAATAATTTCGAAGAGAAGAACCTACTTACATAATTTGGTTTTTTGAGTAAAGAGACAAAATTATTGTCAATGCCGCAGTTTTCTTTATTTCTATTTATTTAGTTAAGATGAAAATTAAGGTAGCTACTTCTGTGTGCAATCTTAATAGAACCAGACCACTAATTTGAATAATGGTGCAAAGCGTATTAAATTTCAATAAGACAATTGCAAATATTTTTTCTGTCGTTCAAAAGACTTTTTCTGATTATATTGGTACCGCATTTCCTGACTGGTGAATGCCGTCGTAAATTGTATAAATCTATCTGTCTAAATGTGTTGACAGATAGAAGCGGATGTGTTAATAAAATGAAGAGGACTTACCGGAGAGATGACTTGTACTTGTATATGGTTCTGGAATGGTTTCGTCTCAATTTGCTGTTGGTCAGGAAGTCTTCTTTGTTGGTTGTGGTTATTTTGGGGTTGAGTTGGTTGACTAGCGTAACCAGAACCAGGGGACTGAGGATTGAATTGATTTTGAGTGAGAGGAGAGCGTTGTGGCAGTGGCTGCTGAAGTTTTTGTGGGGCTGCTGCAGATATTATCACAGGTGGCAAATACTGACTTAGAGTCTCTTCACGGGCATTTTGATTCTCCGGTTGACGATCCTCCTGCCTGAATGAATTTCTATTGTTGTGACCACGCTCATAAGAGTTTTGTACGGGCTTCCTCCTGAAATAAGATGAACTGTCGTCCAACAATGAAGCCGAAGTTGGGAATTCATTTAATGAGGGATCTTCTTGAAGGGCCGCTGCCGCCGGTCTCTCTGTCCCTGCTCCTTGGAGCTGATAGTCTTCTGAAGTGCCCTCGTCCTCTTCATGCTCGGGGAGGTTCGCCCCGTCATCTGCAGCGTCTATTACCAGTTGGTCCTCGTCCACAGGGATTTCCGTCGTTGTGCTCTGCTGCTCAGAGTATTCGACATCATTCGCAGATTGATCCGTCTCTTGTTGTAGTTTCTGTGGTTTTGGTGCAGAATATAAAGCTGGAATTTCAGGCTGTCGATTTGGATACGAGGCTCGAGGGCTTCGTCCAATTCCACCCGCAGGCTTTTTATTCCGCTGATGATGAGTATAATCTCTCTTGTAAGCCGCTTCAGTGAATACTAGCAACCAGACTCCTAGCAGTACCTGTCAACCGCAACAACAATAAAATAAAATAACTTAACTCAAGCAGTCAGTCCTGTGAGTGAATTACGTTCTACTCTTCTACATTGCACCAGTGTTCAGATCCCTCCGTCGAAACCCTTCTACGCCAACGTAATAAACAATTTCTACAAATATATTTCCATTTATAGCTAACCTAACATTAACAATTCAAAATAGAAAAGTGCTTAAATAGCGGGACATTTAATAATTTGAATTTTGAATATCCTTATTTGTTTCCACATTGAACCTCAAAAATACAATTCTTAAAAACGCAATATTCAAACTGGAGATAGAAAAATTCGTTCTAGAAAGCTTGTCTTCTTTTTTCTACTAGTGTCAGTGTCATTTAGGGTTATTCTGTCATTTATTATATTTATTTATATGTTATTTTGTCATTTAGGGTTATTCTGGCCCTCTAACATAATATGTGACGTTTTCTGTTTTGCTAAATAAATAATTACATTTTTAATAAAAATTAGGCAAAAATTATTACCTGGCTTATAATTTATAATGTACATATTTATGCAAAGCTGTTTGCAGCTTTGACGCGCTAAGGTTCTACATAAATATGGAACCTCTACGTACGTTAATGCAGGGATTCCCATTTTTAATACATCCTTAATATGACATTATTATTACACTACACTAATAAAAGTTAACCGCATTTTATCCCCAAGTCTCAGAAACACTTTCATATCTTTCATTCACTCATTCCTTTTCCGAGATACAAAATACACAGCCTTTGAAGTATGATAATCAACGTACTTGCTGAAATCTGTAATTGTAAATGTAGTTGTCACATAATGTAAATAGGTATACTGTACATACATAAATGAATTCGCTACATGTTGCTACCTATTTAATAACTAAGTGCATACATATGTTATGGCATAAAGATGTGTTTCCACCGCTAAATATGGTTAAGCTCAGTCTAATGCTTAATAAATATAAGGAAGTTTATTGTAATACAAATGACATGACAAATCTCGTTAATAGTTTCTACAAGTGTCTTAATGAATTAATAATCCCTACAAACAATAAGGAGATACCTGTTTGGATGTTCTTTTACTTATCTGTCTTATCAGATTATATAGTATGACACATTGGTAGTGCTATTGTTCATGTATAAACCTATTCATATCATTAATTACAACGTCTTCTACTAACACTATTACATATTGTAGTACTACTATATAAATTGTCTATCGATGCATACATTGGTTGATATACATCACTGGAGTTAATTAATTATTATACAATATAATACTTGTTTTAGTGCATAGAAAGTACTATTAATTACATAAACAAGGTTCGTAATGAAGTTATAAAATTAAACTTACAATCTGCGTGCACATTCTGCATCTATTCGTTTGGGGCTTAGATTTTTAATTTCGAAGAAAAAAGCATGACTATATTAATTATTATGTATGTAGAGACCAATATAACGTGGATGCTAATGTCGCTATAATGGGATTTATGTAGTAGACAAAATTTTATATAAATAATTTCATCTTTAAACGAATTTCTACGGCGTTTTAGGGTTTGTTCATTTTATTTTGTGGCAACTACTGGTAGCAAGAGAACTTAAAGCTACATACTTGTTAGAAATTGCATTATCTCTTTGGCAGTGAATAAAAACGCAAGAGAAAAACCAATTGGTTGCTGTAAATGTTTTAAACATATTATTGAGGTTTGTCCTTTTGTAAATTAGTATATTAGGTCGGAATGTTATGAAGTAAAACGCCAAAGAGAATAAACAGAAATATTTTAATAAAACCCTCTTTTGATTTTTAGTAGATACATCTTTGCCTCAGCCTTTAAAAACTTAAAATGGTAAACGGTAAATTGAAATAGTTATTTAATAGTTAATTTGCAATTCTAGGTTACTGTGATTCAATTAATTTTGATCTAGAATCTACATAATATTTAGCAATACAGCACACTGGGGCTTAATGAGATACGTAATTGTCTCGAAAAGCTTTGTGATGTGAATGTGCTTGTGTTTTCAGCTTGACCTATCCTAACCCTTAATCTTTTAAAAATTAAATGGACAGCACTGGCTCATTGGATTAATTTTGTGGTGAGATGAGCAATTTATTTCTTTCTTTCCACAAAATAATCCTCCTAAATACTTCTGAGGGGCTTTTCATTTGTGGATAGGAAGTGAGAAAGTATTACAGTGTAATAGAGTATCTTAGCCTAGCTATTTGTTGCCGAAGGATTAAGGTCATGTGTTTTAAAAGATTTCGTATAAATAATAAATTCGAGGAATTCCTGTTTGTAGAAGATCTTTTCTTTAAATATGTGTTCATGAAATATTGTGTATTTGTAGTACGTCAGGCCATTGTATTGCCATACAAAATGAAATTTAAAGCATAAAACAATACAATACATGCCGAACGACGAACGCTAGTGCACTAAAAAATTCGGCAATCGAATGGCGAGAGATCAATAAGGAAAGCATTAGTTTTACATTAAATTAATCTTTAGGTTTGGAAAATACAAGCAGGAATACAATTACTTTCAATAAAGGACTTTTTTGATATCTGAATAAATGTAACATACTATAATATTATTTTTTAAAGAAAATTTACAGCTTGGCGTTTAAAACCTCTAAATTGAGCATTAGATAACAAATTAACGTACACTATCTATAAAGACACAATTGACACCAATAATACTGCCAACCACAATTATTAGCTCAGTAAGTAAGTATATCTAGCACTACCTACGTTTGTGGAACTATGGAACATATCCATTTTTGATATTCATATATTATTTATGTAGTAATAACAAATTCCTTTAAACATTCTCGATACTTGTTCATAACGATAGCAGATAGTCGTACAACCGCACTTCATATTTTTGCAATCGACAGTCGTTCACCATTTCAAATACATTAAAAATAGCCATCTCAAAATATTCATATAAATAATTTGAAAGTTATCGCTCCGAACCGATTTTTGTTTGTTTCAATGTGCTCATGTCATGTTCCGGTAAAATTAAATCATATTATAAAGTATAGATTGTATAATATAGTCTGAATTTTAATAAGACTTTGAGCCAAAGTTTACAATCTCATGAAACAATATGAATAATTTTACTAAATTTAATTTAATTTTAATTATCTAAATGTTAGATAAACATTATTACCTTATATGGACTTATCTACAATATTTTGTATTTGCTAAGCAATTGACTAGAAATGAATGAGTAAAAGTTGTGTATCTGATTCCGATTCCTACAATTCCGAAATTGTTATGAACGTACTTATCAGGTGCACACCTATTTACTAATAATTATTTCTAGTTCCTGTGCTATTAATTTTGTACATGTTTAGGTACTCATTGTACATAGGCAATGTAGTATTTGCATACATTATTCTTAAAATGCTAGCTGAAAACTGGAAACATTTCTAAACAACAATAATTCTGATAAATACATACGTTGATATGAAATTTGCATATCAATTCGCAAAATTTCTTTTAATAAAAGTATATTACAAGTCTAATTCGGGTGATATTGAATTGTAAAGCAAGCTGTCAAACAATTTGGAACAATAAAAAAGGTAATAATGTAGCGAGCGAATACGTGTTGGCGTATTATTCAGGTGATTTCAAGAGTTTAAAAAACTATTTCTTTATCATTGATCATAAACGAGAAGAGGATGAAAACAATCTGAAGATGATTATTACAATAAATGGATACCTAATATGTACCTACATAACATTACCCATAAAGTACATCGGCCAGCTACCTAATGTGTGAAAGATACCTTTCCGACTACGTACTAATGTACTATTTACCAAGAACTGTGTTAAACTTAAGCTGAAAGTGAAATTTCGCTTACTAGCAAATTACTTTTGGAGATGTTGGCTGACGAGACAAGTTGCTTTGTTGAGAATGTTCTTTCTATTATTAAACACTTAGAAAGTGTTGTAGTCCTCAGACGCCGACGCCGAAAGATTTACTCAGCGGCGGTGTTAATAAATTTATAAATTGTCGGCGGCGGCGGCGTCGGAGTGGGAAAAATTGACGGCGCGACGATATCGCCAATGTATAGAGTGCCTGACAGCTCCGACGGCGGCTTTAAAATGACTATCGAGTATTTTAAACGGCGGAAGCGCCGTCAATTTTTCATCGGCATACTGCCCCACGCCGGCGTCAGGCTCTGGTACTCATGTTAGAACTAAAGTAGACTACAATGTATAAAGAATTGAGTTAAAAAATTAAGGCACTTACTGCCAAACTGAACAATTGAGGATTCCTCATGTTAAAATCCAGATCCTTAGTCTGCAGAGATTTATTTCAATGTTCTTTTCAGATTTATAGAGAATAAAGATGAAAACAAGGCGGAAACACAAATAAAATTAGTCTGTTAAGGATGAGGAGAACTTTATGAAAGAGAGAATTAACAGAGAGTATCTTAGACTCTTATAGAACTGACAAACGCTTAAATCCTTAATAACCGTCTAGTCTCTTGTTGAATTGTCCGAGCGAGTGCCACACTTGAGACTTGAGATGAAATGAGAAACAGTTTAAGTGGCAGACTAAACTTTTTTTCTAAACAAATCAAAATCAGTCAAGTAGTAATACTTCTCCGTGTCCTGTCCGTAGGATAATAAGCACCACAAATAATATTATTCGAATAAAAACACACGTCCATTAGCACTTTTCAAACTAAGATTATTTAAATGTTATAATTGTTCTGGCCACTGGAATTCTCGAAATAAAAAACCCGTAATAAATTCAATTTCTGCTCCAGTAGGGATTTTAAAACCGCAATTGGTAAATAAGTACAATACACCACAGCAAAATAATAATAATAATTATAGATTGAGAGGAAGAGGAGCTGGTTTAAAAACTAATTGGTACTTAGCACACAAGAGTTTAAAAAACTCATTCCTGTCTCAGACGCGTTTTGAATGAAACTGATGTCCAACTGAAAATTCTCAGTTCATTTATACCCCTTGCTAATTGACAAACGTGTCTGTGTTACCTGTACTACCATTAGATTACTTACCCTGCATCTTTCTTTACTGTTACTTTACTATTCCATATTTTTTACCTACACTACTCATTCATACTAAAGAAGCATCCCTCATCCCTTTCAATGCAATCTGCACTCATATTTCATACTCGCAAGTATGTACCTACTCGTACAAGAGTATGATAATATTATACAAAACAGCAAAGCATTGCAAGGTACATTGTATTATTTATCATCATCATACTATTTATAATATTCTTCAGGTAGTACGAAAGTTAAAGTAACAGTTTCATGTACTGTTTCGTACTTTCTATACCTACTACTGTATTTCTTGGCTATTGAAATGGTTTTTACATTTATTTATGATTAGATGGATTGGTATTTCCTATTTACTATTACTATTTACCTAACAAACTGATTGTTAATAGAGTAGACTACATTACATTATATTTTATACTTACATTACATACTTCGACATTAGATATTTATATGTAGATGCTCTACGAGAGTACGTACTTTTGTAAGATGATGGGATGAGACATGCATCTTTCTCCTCTAAATGTTATTATTGTAAATGTAATTGTTTAACACATACATACCTAGATACATAGTGGAATGCAAATGCATTGCTATTGCATTATTGGGTTACATTTTACAATTGATGGGTTAATCAAGTATTTATAAGGTACTTTTGTATTTTATGCATAGTAGGAGCTACTAATATTATTATTATTGTTAGATGATTGTATGTGTTAGTTTAGTTTAGTTATTGATGAATGTTTCTCATTGCATTTCTATATTATGATTCATAATAGTGTCCAAGAAAAGGTGGTACGCCTTCAGGGACTTTTTAAACTCATCTTTAAATATTGGTATTTTATACTGTATAGATATAAATATGTATTATAGGTACCCCTTACATAAATTTAATTCAGAATCAAAGCAGGAGATTATTTATACTTTTATGGTTCTGATGTGAATTGGGGAATGAATGGAGCATTTTATTGTGTTGCGTAGCATTTACGTACACAAACTTCACCTTTGCCAATTTAGCGTACCTTACTATATGCTGTATGGTTTTATTACAATTTTGCTAACCGCAAAAGATTAGTTTCGCATGCTTATTAACTTAGGGGTTACCTTCTTTACTTTATTACTATTACTTTCATCAATAGTTATCTCATGACGCTGATTCTTGAAGGTAGTCTTAATTTTTATATTCAATTTACAATATTATGTCATGTCAGTTAATGCGTCACCGATCAAAGGGATAAAAATGTCCTCAAAAGGCTATTCAATCGACTCTATTAGTAATGATATTCAATGACTTCGGATCTTTGATGACACACTCACTTGTAAAATTTGCTCGTTAGATTGTGAATGAAGTAGTTGTAGTGGATATTATAAAGGACGTTTTTAATTGGTCACAAGCACATAGTAAAAAATCAATAGCTCTTCTTTCTTTGGTTCTCACTTTTAGTGCTGTAAGTATATATGGTACGTAATGAGTAACCCAGAATGCTCTGAAATACATGCGTGTGTATACCCCTGAATTACACGCAAAGTTATAGCATAAAATTCATAAAAATGTTAATCATCTATTGGCCTTGTACACTCTCTATTGCAACATATCCGATTTTGTATGCTTCTTCAACAGACTTCCAGCTGTACTTGATATTTTGATATTTATATGTTACAAGTTATACCACAATTATAATTTGAGAATTCTACAGCATAAAACTGTAAACCTAACATGGACATTTCCGACAAGAAGACATCTGCCTTTTTACAATCTTAGAGGGGTAAAATTAATTACAACCGGTTTTATTGCATTTTTTCAAGTGATTTTCTTGATTTGTTTAGCCATATTTATTGGTTTTAGTGTCCGGTAAGTAATAATAGTTTAGTCACAGCGGTTTTAGTAGAGTAGTTTTAAAACTAACATAATTCCAAATTAATTAAGTTTTAATTCATCAAAATATTAGTAGCAATGGTTATTAATTATGGAAAATATTAAATTATTCAATGTAAGTTGTTTATAATATTTGGCGTTTAGATGACACTAAACGATTTTGGCCCTTTCCGTTGTGCGATAGATTCACAGATGAATTAATATAAGCATAAAATAGTTTCTCGAGTGTCACTTTTATAATATTTATATATTGCCTATAACAAATTCAAATTCAGGGAAATACACTATATTAAAAATTCATATATATTATTCCGTACCTAAAAAGGTCAAAATGATTTACTGTCTTTTGTCTATGTAGCACATTGGCTAAAGAACTTATACTTTTTTAAAAAGTAGAATTGGTTAGAAACAAAGGCTTGCTACCTCGGAAAAACATTATGAGACCGATTAACATGATTTTTACTGTTAACTAATACTACTAATTTCTTTAATATCATATTTATAGAGCAGTCATTTTGAACTGAACGGAAATAAAGTATGAAGTATGAAAATTGTATACGACTTGAATTCCACTACCAACAAAGCATTTAGTTGTAGCTTTTTGAAAAAATTAATCTATGCACAATGCCACGCTCGATAATATTATAGTTATAAAATTGATATTATGATCAAATTAAAGACGTGGTATTGCATAAATTGACCACAAAACAAAGGTTGGCAATAAATTGATGGTCAACATTTAAAAAGAGTCATAATATATGAATTTACGATTGTATAGGTTAATTGAACGCCTAAATCCAGACGGTTCAAGGACTGACTCAGTCACTCGTGACAAAAGAAATCTATGGTTTCTATAAGGCTGCAAGAATTGCAGAGAAAAGCTGAACGAAACGGTTAGTTTAGCAAGTGACAAGATTAACGATCTAGAATTTTAACGATCGCTTTCAATTTCTATGCTTCCCGTACACGAGAAGATGTGACATTCATGGTGCGGATACTAATTTTATGGAAAGTTATTACTACTGACCTATACTATCCTTTTATTAGCAATATTCCTTAGTAGTAGCTAACAATAGCAAGAAGCAATGAGCATTACAAATGCTTAGTATTTTTTATATAAATGTCTTTCCTTACGTCAAAAAATATTTATAGTCTTATCAATTCATCATAATAATATGCATAATACTTACTTCAGAATAATACGTTGCACTTCAGAACAGTTAACTAACTATCCTCATAATATAACAATAGGTACTATATTATTTTCCTAGAGAACTGGAGTTGGAACTTGAATTGACACATTAAAGCGTGTAATGTGACAAATGCCTCCATCAATGATTTTATTGTCCTTTTTCACATTGAGCGTATTTTGCAGCTTTTCATAATCCATCTTAGCGTTGCTATTACGGATATTACTTTGACCATGACCAAATTAACGGGAAAATTTAAGGTGACCGGCTATGCTTACTCATTCATCTCAAATTAGTCATTTAAAAATTATTTAGATTTTCACTTTCGGTAGGAAATCGCATCACAAATAATTTATACAGTTCTGTATAAAAGTAGTAAATAGTATTGCACAAATAGAGGGCCTGGGATTTCCTATCGCTTTGTCTGCAATAAATAAAAGCTAAATTGTGTATTATACGTACAATACATCTTGCATCTGAAAATTGTAATAATATGATTCAATACACCTACATTTGGGGCTAATGGCAATAAAAACATTACTAATTAAGTAATTAAATATTATACCATGTATTTATTTGAGTAACACGACTTAGTTATTTCCTTCCATGGATTATTATAATTGCAATTATTTCCTATTGACAGTGAAAATCGAATAAACTTATAAAACGAAGATTTTGCTAGCAATATTACCACAAGATACATTTTTATTTCACATTGTGTAAGCAAGCACGGGTGTGTATCAGTATTTCAACTACTTTTAATTTTTTGCAAACGATACAAGTATTTAGAAAGCTTTAGTTCAAACTTACTTGAAGTAGTTTCAAGTTGTTTGAAACTGTAAAAAAAGTTGGGATCAAAATATTTAAAATCATTTGCATAGGCATCGCCAATATAAATATTTCTCTCCCTTGCTGATAAAAAATACTCACTGGTATTGTATTAATGTAATCTTTAAATGAAGAGCAAGTAATACTTTATGTGGTACTTAAAAGTGCTTTGTTTGTGTTGCAAAAAAATGTTTGGCTAAGGTAGGGTTTTCCAGAAAAGACAAGAAGAGTAATTATTGAATAAATTACTTTCCCATCCCAACCTTATACATATTTAGTCATACCTAAATGCTCCAAATATTTGATTAAGGTACTAAGCGATTCTTGAGCGATCTATCTCATAGTTTTCTATTAGAGAGCTCCTTATCTGCACTGAAATTAATTTGTTTTACAACTATCCCTAATACATCGATAGTTATCATAGCCCTTTTATTGTCTTAACTTAAAATTAGTTAACCAAAATTATCAAACGTTGAGTGTGTGCAAATACATATACTTGTATCCTCACTTCACTGGTATCGCAAGTATTGTTCTGCTGCTGCAAGCTGTATACAGCTTATTAAACACAAAATATCTTTGCAATGCAATATTAGTGCCATACCTACTTGAATATTAAATATTATGCGGATATCTGAAGGTAGAATGGAACAGCAAGAGTCCAAAAACTTCGAGCTTCCAAAGTTACACTATGGTACATTACATACTTGCATTATAATTGTATTTCAATTGCATAGACAGAATGTGTGTTTATATTAAATCATATATACTTCATCTCGTCACAGAATGTAATGTGCAAATGTGTAACATCGTTTTAGTAGAGCAGAGATTGTATGTAAATACATAAGGTACTTTACTTCAATTTCTGTAGCTACAATAGCTATAGCTAGTGAACAAGTAAAAGTATTTAACAAACAAGACAAGACTTTCAAGTTGAGAATTATCTAGTTCGTGCCTCCATGTCTGGAGCGAGAGATAAAAAAATTCTTTAAACAATAAAATCACAAGCTCATTCTTCTGTCAGGTCGATTTAGACATTCAAAGTACCTAATACAAGTAAAACAGTGCCAACATAATCTACATACTATCATTGTGTATTTGCTACGCTAATTGTTGTAACTAAGTAAGTAGGAAACTATTTGGCTATGTACTCCAATTGTGTTTAGTCAACATAAACAAGCCGCATATTATATATTATACGCAGAACATTGTGAGTCCATGTACACAACATCCCATGTATGTTATGTGTTTCATATTACACATTAGATTTACATTTGAGACAGAGTGTTACTGATTTAGGTATTTGATTTGATCGAGTTACTTTTACTTACTGTAACTGTAAACACAATCAGAAATACAATTAGCAGGTTAGTTTCACTTTTCAAGTACTCATTCCCAAAAAGTGAAAATTTTGAATTCATTAAATTGAAATTAATGAAAAAATGTCTGTATACTTGAAAATTCAATTCTGAATTATTTTAATGGCCACTTACACCATTGTCATACCAGAATTTTGTACTTTAGTAAAACTATTTAGTTCAGCTACTTGATTACATCAGTTTCGTAATGGTTTATTCATATGAAAGAACAAAGAATTACTATAGGTATATGATTGCAGTTATTTTGCTGTAAAATAACTAAAACTGGGGAAGAAAATTTGCTTGTAGAGATAAAGGTTTAATTTCTCTGTTAATTTTTTGCTATTTATTTATTTCAGAGAGAGATTTTGCATACCGTATTTTATTTTCACTCTTAATATTGCAATTATTTGAGATCCTTCATCTTAACGCATGCAAATTAATATTTTGACAGTACTTGTCTTGTCTAGGTACTGTATCTGCGTCTCTTTGTGTTGTGTTATCAATATAATAATTAATCAGTACCTGCTTACCTATGGTCAAAGTATGATGACTAATATTTAGATTGCTTACTTTTATGTGTCAACAAGAAATAAGAAAAGCAATAATGGTTATTGTTGTGTTATGTAAATTAGAATGGGCAATAGTAGAAGTACCTACTAACTGTTAAATACTTACTTACCTTAACTATTGCATCTTTGTGCATTACAAATGAAAAATTGCATCTATATTTTCATCTTACAAATTACGCCTCCGTAGATTACAAATAAATGATGGTTTATACGTAACTCCTAACAAAAGTGCAAACATTCTATCTACTTAATCCTTTTATAACATAACTGTCTTCCTGCTAATGATAGGAAAATGATGAAATAATGAACTAAATAGTTCATTAGTTCATCATTTTAAAAAGTAATATTACTTTTTAGTATAAATTAATTTAACCATTCTAATGAAAAGTAACGATGTGATTATTTCATTAGAATGCATATAATTTCTGTTCCTTAAACTACATACCTACGAAATAATTGATATTTATTTCATTTGCACTATCCATTGTGAAATAATATATTTGCGTATAATGCAGGTAGTTCGTGGATATACTTTCTTATTATGAAACTGAAAGTGATTCAGTTGAAAATGAGAATGCAATCGTACAATATTAAATTGTAAATTGGAAGAATGCCGAACGTATCCTAGTTGAATCATATTTATTTGTGTTGATTGTGAGTTCAATTTCATTTCCAACAATAGTATTTTCCATGATGTAACTATTTTACTATTTAGTGAATTTACAGCTACAAATTTTATTTCCGTTTTGAACAAAACAGACACGGTATTGCATTATTAAATAATATTGTGGTATGACTATATACTATAATCGATAATAAACCGTTGGTAAATGTGGTAACAAAGTTTAACTATTAACTATGTATTCAATGCTGAAAACGAAATTCAAAATAGTGGAATAAATTTATTAGAAGTTTTAGTTGCATTTCATCCATTTATAAACGTAGGGCGAAAATTTATAGTTTTAAATGCATTAGCTTCAAAATACACAAATATTTATCTTGTATTTTACAAAGTTTCGACGAAATGGTGTTAACATTACACACGTTGATAGTTTAAGTCAATGTACTACGAGTGCAGCGTAGTAAACAGATAGTTGTCCTGCATTGCAAGTAAAATTAGTTCCCATCCAATTTTCTTAGAATTTTCGTTATTACCCGAGCAAATCACACTTCCATTCTTCTATTACGTGGTACCATGCCGTAATAGTATTCTGTATAAGATTAGATATCTATTCATTCTTCATTCTCTCTGAGCTGCTGGGTGCCTCTTTCTCGTATATGCATGAGCATGCATGCGTCAGTTGAACAACATTAAAATAGTAAATACTATAGCTTACCTACAGACACTACAGACAATATATAATATTATATGTAGCGTAATTCCATTTCATAAAAGAATGCAACAGAAATGCATCACGTCCATCATCACTTCACTTAACCAAATAACAATGCTAACTTTCAACTTGTTTTTTTGCTCAAGTATAAAAATATGCATGTCGCTTGTATGCATTTGAATAATTCACTTTTGTTATTGCTGATCTTCTGCTAACTTACTTTTCATATATTTACATCCGATCGGTTTAGATAAATAATAATATGAATATCATTGTACAATGAGAACTTACCTTTTATTTTATTTTTGAATTTTTAAATGGGTTTAATGAATACTGTTCCCATAGGCATCACTTTTACCCTTTTTAAGAATTCCTAAATATTATATAATATAAAAAGTGGAAGTTTAATTCACGCAAAAAAGGAAATACATGTTTTTTTATTTATCATTCATAATGCAAAGGTAGGTACCTATTTATTACCTACAAATATACATATAAGAGATAGGTGGTTGCAACAAATCAAATTGTAAAAAATTCTGCAAATATTCAAATATGTGCACAATTAAAAACTGATTTCTCTTGAGAAGTTGTTTCTTCTACAATTCTACTTGAATATTTAGTATATCTACTGTACAGTAAATAAAGGATATACATATATCCTTTAATCTCTGATGTTTCAATTAAAAGATGAATATTATGTCGTTCTGTGCTTTTCTTGAATATTTTAATTGCCCCAATCGCCGACTTATTTTATTGGATTAAGATTTGTAATGTGGTTTCGAATAGGTACAATTTAAATTCCTTTATTGTATGCAATAGATAATATTCGCCTACCTTCTTTGTAGCTGTCGTTATATTTTTTGTGTTGATAAAAATATGTGTGCTTCTACTTACCCATCTATCGACATTCCACTACATAACAATAATATACAAGGAATGCTTCGCTGATATGATGGGTTGAGAAACGTGCAACAGTCGAATTGTATCGTATTTATTTTCCCTGTACATACGATATCTTAATAATTATTACTTGGTAATAATTTATCGATATTCATAATAAAGAATGGTAGCTAGTAGCTATGTAGCTACCAATCCGATTTACATTCCATTGACTGAAGTGGAATTCGCACGATCAAAATTATCTGTATCAGATTACTTTAATCCATGTGGAAGGCTATTGTTGTATGGGGAAGGAGCACGATCTCCATATTGTTCATCATTTTGCTCTACTTGTAATGAAAAAAGAAACGTTGAGTGAGAAACCAATTCATATGTCAAAATCAATAGCGAGATATTTCAATTGTCCTAATCTTAGAACACAGGAAAAATTAACAATTGACTCGTATGTGTGTTGAGTAAATTGCTACTGAAAAATTGGGTTTGGCAAACCTGCCTTGTGAGTTTACTCTTAAATCTTCAAATCAATCCAAATTATAACTACCTACCTATAGTATTTCACTCACTTACTTTTACTACATCATAAATTATTGAAAGGCTTCATGCTATGCTTGTTTACAACTTTACTACATTTGCATTGGCAATCGAACAAGTTGAAATATAAAAATAAATAAATAAATATCTGCATCTATAGAAATCATTTTCTTCGATGTTTCTCTTGGAGTTACATTTCAATACAAAATTGTTTTGCAAACAGCTATCTATATACGTATATAATAAGCTATCTGCTTATATTATTTACTGTATAGGAGAAAGTAATAAATAAGGTTGAGATTAAAATAAAAATATCTACGTACCTAAGCAAAAATGTATAGGTATCTGTTTACTGTGTATGAACAAATCAATTGCTGGTATAATATAGTTGGCATAACCCTACAAATAGTTGCATTACATAAGGAAATATAATAATATCTGGTAACTTACCACAATAGGCAGCAGAGTATACAATAAAAATTATTTAACCATTTTATCAAAAGCCAAGGAGCATTACTACATCAATGCAAACTATTTTTGTATAGGTACACATAGAACGACAATTCTTTATTTATGTAATGCATAGTAAGTAACTAATGGGAATTAAATACAAACGTTGTGAGAATCTGAATTGATGTCTTTGTTATCAAAATATTGCGTCGCTGCTCACGCCATGAACAAAAAATGTAGAGGAAACAAAATAATCCTTTTTGAGTGCACGATTTTTATCTTTTCCTCTAAAATTGTGTCTTCCTATCATGAACAACCACTTTTGCCTTGACAGAAGTCGAATTTTCCGAAGCAGAAGAACGGCAAATTAGTTTTTACTACGAAAAAGGAATCAATGGCAATTGTCAATGTTTTCGCAATAGATTCATTAGTATCAGTAAGCAGCAGATAAAAATAATTGCTATTGATGTATACGTAAATATTTTTAAACCGCTCTGTAATGCACAGTATTAAATTTAGATTTTGTGCTGATTACTGCAATAACTGAGAAATGTGGCTGTATTGCGTTTTAAATATTAGTGAGAATAAATTTTAAGGCATAATATCTTAAATCATAAGACGGATTAAGAAATATAATAATTTTCCTTTGTGCAAATAGTTAAGGTATGCAAATATATGTGTTTTTGCAAACACTACATTGGCTAAAATTGAGTTATTTCTTTACGAAAAGAATTTATGCAAAGGCATCCTCTTCAATTGGCAAAACTATTTTACTTCTACATGATGTGGTTAATATAGATGTATCGAATCGACCCTATTGTATCTTGAAAAGACCTTTCGTATAGGATGCACATTTGTCACAAAAATAGTATTAAACAGAAAAGGGCGGAAGTGAAGAAGCGACATATTTTTTACAGAGCGAAAATCTTTGGATATGACAAAAAATTTGGTATGTATTCTTTTTTAAAGCTTTTGGGCGGGTTCTCACATGTAACATTGATAAGAAATTATACACCACTAGAACACATATTACAAAGCATCTCTCTGTGATTTTATAGGTTGATTTTATATAAAGATTTTTGTTACATTGTTCTGAGTGGTAATTATGTCATTGCTTCTTAAGAGGAAATAAATCCTTTAAAAATATTTAAAAGCACGTACAACATTGTAAGCGATATAGTAATTGGCGCACTAACAATAAGTACATCGTGAAATATATTGCACGTATTGAATTCAAGATTAAATTGAAAGGGAACCGGAAATTATGTTATAAACATTGTCATATTATACTACGTACATAAACCTACAAGCCAAGAAAAAATGAATTTGCTACGGTTAATGCAGAGCTGAATTTACTTAATACACTAGTTTTGCCTATGAAAGTATTTAGGATGAAACTACCCTTTGGTTGTTTTAGATGTCAAGTATGTTTGCTTAAGTAAATAAATAGGAACAACCCAATAGGCAGTATTTTTTCACGTATTTTACATTATCATAAAAAATCTAATTAAGAATGGGTTATATAATGCTGCATAGTGTAACTTTAATTGTGCAAATGCTACACAAGTGTAATATACATTCATTATACTTAATTGTGAGCCTTGTCTCTGCAAAGATGTTTGCATTTATTTGTACTACACAAATTATGTTCCTTATAACTTATAACTTACAATTGTCTAATAAGTATAACAAGTTATGAAAAAAGAGGGACGGAAGGTATTTTATGCTGTACTGTATAAAACTATGTATTGTAAAAGATCTATAACAAACATAACACTGACTTGCAAGAAATGTATAGGACGTGTTCTAATTCAGTTTTTGTTTTGTCATGCAATAATTGTTTGCGTTCATCACACATCTCTCATGCAATATACATTTAGAATTTAGACACACATATCAGATGCATTGCTCACTCACAATTGAGATTTGGATGTGTGAATGGATAAATGGTTGATGTTGATACATGCCTGTAGGTTCCTATTCATCACATTATAATATCTAGCCAGCTCTATTTTTGATACCTGTAGGAAGTTTACATATTTATCTGTAGACATAGACACATAGTTATTAATGCATAATATTATCTGACAATAAGCATTTTTACCGCGTGAGAATGCTCACTGATGCAATAGAAAGACAACTAAATGTGCCGCTTCATAGTACATTTGTAACTTAAGCTTTCTAACTAATTGTTCCTTAACTACAATTAGAAGCTAGTAGGTACCTATATAAATAAGTTATACTTTTCTTTTATATATTCATCATGAAAGTTACATGTTACATAACACTCGTCAAACTTCCGCTGTTTTTGAATATCTCAGTAAGTATTATTATTGTAATATGTATACTAACTACGTGCAGCATGCCAGCCTGGATATTGTGTGAAATGATGAAAATAATAAAGCAATTTATATAAAGATATTCTTAAAACGAGGAATTAATATCTCCCACACCTAACCAGGTGTATTTTTATACTAGGACATTACAATATGTAATAATGGTATATATTATGTCTCTCGCAATTATTTTGAGGACAAGGAATTACCTAAATTTAGTAAAAATTAGAATTCATTTTTCTGTTCATGAAAGAAATGCACTGAATATTAAATTAGTCAATAAAAGAAAAACTATTTTATTGTAGTAATTAATCTTGCATATAATAATACATGGTAGCACATAGTATTTCATGAGGAGGTATTAAATTTTTAGTACAAACGTAATTTGATTTTTAAATAAGTCCTATAGTTTTGCAATTGATAGCTGTGAAGGCTAATGAACATAATATTATTATATTATGTGAGATGTGAGTACTTATGATATGTTAGAATATAATTCAGGCAACAGAAAGACTAATAAACCATAAGCATGAGCTTATCGATAATATTTGTAGCTCATTTACTTTCTTAATAAAAGAGCGAAGTTGTATGCATTGTGCAATGTGGGCATGTACTTATGCCTTATTTTATTTGACATTGCATTATGTGTGTAAGCCTACCCAAGAAAAATAAATCTTTGTTATGGTCCATCCGTCTATATATTTTGATTAGGCAGATATGATGATGAGGCGACGTAACAGTGCAATAATGAGAGTAGGCGTCTGCAATTGCCAAATAACAGAACAGACACAGCAAAGAAACTTTGAAAATGTTTTTTCTCACCCTACAAAAGTAAATATGAACTTAAATGACATGATGTTAACATTTAGTTGTATGTATGCCCATTATATGTATGTATAAATTAAATGTATTTTGTTAGAAGAATATTAGGGAGACAGATACTGTTATTGCAACGCAACGATAAGTAATGGAATGGAATATAACAAAGCCAATTGAAATCATACATAATATACTGATGTGTCTAGACAGTCGTATATGTCTAAGATATGTACACGGTGTCGCATAATAATTATTCCTGTTCTGGTATTAAACCTGATAAGTAACAATAAATCATATATTATACATTTTTCGAATTGGGCAAAAAGTATTATGACATTTTTGTCACTGCATTCTGCTCGTATTTGTAGTGTCAAATGTCTAATTTTTAGATGAAAAACTTATCTTTAGTGTATGAAAAAAAATTCGGTTCAATTATTTCCCTCAAACTCAACGTGGAAAAAAGAAAAACTTTTTTGTGATATTTTTTTTTGCTTCGCAACTTATGAAATATTGTATGTACCATTAATAAGTTTGCTATTATGATGTAGGAAGGTGCTTAATAGTATTCATACATACAATTACAAAAAATATTGACCATTAAGAGTTTTTTGATTTGTTATTGCTACTTCGATTCTTGTTAGTATTTTAGCTTAGCTGGTAAATTGCATTTACAAAATTTTGTATCTGATTTCTGAATGATGTTTAGAGGAGAACCTTTCCTGCATTTGTCCGGTCTGTGTCTGCGACTGTTTAAATAGAATGGTGTTGCGTTTAATTTCAATCAAAGTCGGGTTTGTATAGTGGATTAATCTCTACCCCATTGTACATAAGTCGAGTTCAGTCAAATCTTACAAAATGTGATTGACTCCATTCATTACAATTTTAGTACATACAAACATCAGTTCCTATAGCTTAAGTAGTAAGGTACATTACATGTATTAATATATTATCTCTGCATAACACGAAATACCGTAACAAAAAATCAAGTCTTGCGTAAATAAGTCCATTACATTACGCCTATTTCAATTATTAATATTTCTATACTGCACTCTAGCTGTAACTAATGTAACATGATATGTATTGTCCGTTTCAATGGGCATGGTAAAATCTAAGGTAATTTATTCACAATTGGCACATGTATGTAAAGATGCATTTATGAGCATTATGCAATGTAAAATTCAAAAAATATTATGTAACATTAATGTATAATCAGTCTAGTATTTCTTTGTTAAATATCTTTACTTTGGCGCAACTAATTATATTATTATATCAGCATTGTATTTTACACTGTATATTTATGTTCGTTTGAGTAAATATTGTTTCGATATAATTTATGTAGATCTTTGGACTAGTTATTTATGGAATTTAATTAATTTTTGTATTATCTACATCTTACTAAAGTTGAAATAAATACTAATGATTGGAATTTAAAAGTCGGCACCTATATGGATCAACTCTTAGTTATTCTGTGTAATTTTGGGGTTATATAGTTTTCACAGGTACATTCAGAGTCGTAGTAGTAACAAATTAGCAGTCTTTCATTTTTTCTACATAATTTTAATTCCAAGCACAATTACCCTCATTATGGCAATAAGTAAACTAAACGACACCACTTTTATTAATGTAATTCAAGTAAAGGCAGAAAGATATAAATACTATATGTAGTACTTAATATTTCCTGTTCAATAAAAATGTGCAAATTTTCGTCCAATTTTTTAATTTTAATTATTTTATTATTCTTCAGTTTGTTCCTAATTATTTTGCCCATCAGAAAAACAGAAACAATGTCCATTGGATTAATATTTTTGCATAGTGTACCCCTGCAAATCGTAATCTGCTTGTCTTAACTACTTATCCTCAGAATTATTATGTTGAGTATCTATCCCCGCGCGTTTGGCTATTTCTAAATGCTACTAAATATAGTTTAAAATATTACACAACATCGGTAAGGTAGGATTACATCAATTGTCAATTATTTGGTCACTTAAAGCCCAAAATGAATTGAGAAACGCAAGTCTTAATTGTTTGTCAAATTGCTTACATGCATGACTAAACGTTGATGAGAGAACAATATGAAAGATGAGAACACCCGGTGACAACAGCAAAATTATTTGTATTCTGTCAAACTGACAGCACACACAACGTGCTGATTATAATTGAGGTAAATCGTGAGAATCATTTACATTTTAGACAGGGAACTGCAAACCTAGTATTAAATACATGTTACAGGTTACATCATCAGCAAGCCATATTAGGTCGTACAGTAAAACCTTGTTCATACGAACGTAAAATTATATTTAGAAATAGCATTAAAATATAAATAAATTTGAAAATATAAATTCAAAATCAAGAAGGAAGTAGTAATGGGGATATGTGTATAAAAAGTGACACATTTTAATTAATTCTGGACTAGAGAAAATTAAAGTTGTAAAGATAATCCGTAGAAGTAGCAGCGTTGCTTTTGCATAGGACAGAGGGAGAAATAGTTTCTCGGCACTTACCTGGCGTAGGAGATACAGTGATCTGGAAGGCTGTGCTCCCAGGAAGAGACCTTCTCATTGCACTTCGAGTTGGTTGACTCCTGCGATTATCCCAAACGTGGATAACTCGAACGCGAAATTTTTTCCAGGGGGTGATGCGTTCGCGCTTGCCCCTATTTATTAAATAAAAAGAAAATATCGGTCATTAATAAAAAAGGTCCGATCTGCAGTTTTAATACAACAATTCGTTTGGTCAGCTTAAGCGTGTGCGTATGTATAATTGTATTAGAGTGTAGTATTTTTTAATTTGCTTTACGTTTATTACAACAGTACTAATTAATAGTTGTCCAATTCAATCTATTTATTATTTATCTAGAAATAATTGATTAATTATCTCTTGGTTCAAAATTTTCAATTTTTATGTCCCTGCGGAGGCCTTTTTTCAATCCTATGAATGTAGTTAGCGTAAAATTGTATTGTAAATAACGTGACCTAGGACTCACATTGTGAAACATTTACAAATTATTCATTTTGTTCGCTGCATAAAATGAGCCCCATTTAGTACTATTTTGCTAATTTTTAAGAATAATAACCGATATACTAAAAGCCCAGATTGCAAAAAAGGGAAATTTTAAAAATATTCTAAGCAATTGTGAAATATTAATTAAAAAGTAGCAATCATTTTTAGCTTTCAGAAAATACCATGGTACTAATGTCGTATAAAACTCCCTAAAGGCGATAGTTGAAGACACAGTGTCATGTTTCCACAATGAAGCACCGAATTACCGTCGCATTTCAATCCCACCAGGTACTATGCGGTAAATTGATGCCCTAAATTCAATAAAAATATTTAAAAAACTCTACCATTTTAATATTAACTCCCAGGCGGGGTACGATCCTGGTCTTTGAAAGACTCCTTGCCAAGAGTTTATTTCAAAGAAGCTGACAATAGCAAACCTTAAGTTGAATTTTCTAGCTTAGCTAGGATTTGCATGATGGTACCAAGTTGCTGGGACTGCCACAATAAATATGGCTTTATACTAAGTACCTATATAGTCTCAATAAATATTTTTAACTCTAAGATTCGTAATTTATTTCATATCAAAGAACTTTATAAGTAGGTAGGTACCGTATTAATAAGTAGGTTAATAGGTATGAACGTGAGCATTCATCGCATATGTCAATCACTCATTATTGATAATATAAATGGATATGTTATAGAAGTAAATAGAATAGATACATGACAACATTTTATTATAAAAGTAGACGTATTAGGTCATGTTTTATGATGATTATGATGCAACTGCCGTCGAACAAACGATAATATCTTGGAGGCTTTTCTATTGTTTGTGTTGTTAGCAGGACTGCATTTGCATCTATTACTTTTTATACATCTTTCGATTTCGATTTGCATTCTACGCTAAACTGTTACTTGGGCCATAATTAACTAATCAAGAACAACTGCAGTGCACATTTGCATCATGCATCTTCTAGAAGCAAATATAGGATTAAGTAATACATTATTAATCTGATAGATTGAAAATGTTTCTACCAGCAGACCGTTTAAACATGTATTCTATTTAAACTCTTTTTTTTTTAAATCGCCAGACATTTATACAAGAAGTGAAACAGAAACATTGCAGTTTTGCTATAAATAGGATAAGACCTTGACAGCAACAGAAAAATCATGATTTGCTTGCTATTTACTATTTACTAAAAAACTGTGTCATACTTCTGCAAATTGTAAGAATAGCATCTATTGACATATTTAGGGTGGCCACATATATTTTGATTTAATTTGGCAGAAAACATATTTATGTGTCATGTGTTGTAATTTTTGAATTCAAAAAGGGGGATTAAATGTACAATAATAAGTATATAAATAATATGAAGAATTTTTAGGTTTAATTTTTGGAAATGTGGTCACCTTGGCCTTTGTAGAAGACACTTAGTGAGTCAGCAAATACACATATTATGTAGGAAGGGATTAGAGTTTTGTTCATCAAAGGAAGTTCGAGGATTTACAAAGTAAGTAACAATAACTATAGCAGAATAGCAGAGCAAAGCAAACAAACCTAGCAGGTAACTTTTTAGTCTGCGTAATGCATAACGTGGAAAAATTCTTAAGTGATCTTTATGTTTTGTGGACAAAGATGTACGTAGAACGTCCACAGCTTTATTGTAGCCGCCGTCTTTGAGGATCTCTTCAAAGTTATTGTCGTCCTTATTGATGTGGCAATAATTGCGTGAGAAAAAAATGAGCAAAGATGCGCATTATAGTATTGATGTTTTTCTTCTTCATGCTTAGTATCTCAAGGGTGCCATAAAATTAACTATAATCACCTCAGCAGAGCAATCCTCGTCTCCAAGCTCCCTCCTCTCTTCAGTTCACTTTTGTTTACTTCATTACTCTACTCTACTCCACTACACTGTACTGTAGTTTACTGCTACACGAAGGAATACTTGTATTGTAAGTCTCATGCTCATTTCAGTCAGTCTATAGATGAATCTTACTTTCTTTTAAGCTTTACCTTAAATACCTTGTTATTTTTATTTCCCATCCTGTCTTGTCCTATGGTCATTACTCGAATCCTTTATTTCTAAGCTCTCTACTATATATTTTGCAATGTTTTTATTACATCTTGTGCAAGGACTCTGCAGTCATTGTCAACCTGGCCCTACTAAAATATAAACGTGACAAATATCAATTACACTGCCTATTGCATCCTATAATATATTTATATTAATAGCGTCCCGTTGGGTTTTCTTATCAAGAGGATGTATTTAATTGATTTTGGAACTAGGGACTTTTATATGCTATATTTCAGTAAGTATTGTATTATGCGCATTTCATATGCACTCCAGAAATATATGCAACTATAGTGTGTATATAGTATGTACTTCTTTTTATGAAAATAATGAATCAATAATAATATTCCTTTTTCATCTATGTTTTTAACAGTAAATTTTATTAAAGAAATTATGTAATAACATTCTAAGATTATCATGCAGCGTCTAAATTATATTGTTTCGTAACAGTAGGCTAGGCACCAGCATTTAACTGCTGGGCATATTGCTGATGCTGATGTAACATAACATAAAGAGACGTCAAAACAATAAGTTGTACTTATCGTATGTCACAAACATAAAGTAAGAGAATTATTTCAATTACATAGACATTCACTAATTACAAAATACCCAATGAAGTAGTTAGATATAATTTTTGAAAGAGTTTTACAACTAAAATCTAAAATTATTTTCATTGTCCAAAATCAATACCCAAAAACTTCTCATTGACATTGACAGTAACTATTTTGTATAATGCTACGGTGTACAATATACAGATTAGACTAAAATGGTAGTAAGCAAAACCTACTTAAGTAAATATTTCCTTGATTGCTCATACTCATTCACCCTTAAACTACAATCTACTTTCACCCAATTCACATTTATTTTATTTTATGGTAACAAAATTTTCAATTTGGATAATGTTAGTTAAAGCTATTAAGTAGGCATTAAGTATTTGTTTGTTAACATGTAATATCAGTATTGTATCAATTTGTTTCTCTGCCCTTATTGACAATAATAAATAATTCATATACATACATACATACATAAGGACGGCGTACATTTATATATGAGCATGCACTTAATTCATACATACTATTACTTAAAAATTGTTTATCTTAACATTGTACATTGTACATTCTATCATATTTAATATTTGGTACAGTAAAATGACAACAAAACTGTTTATACTCGAAGTTGGTAGTTGCAGCTAAACTGCATCTACTCAACGTAATATTTTGTTATCATACATATCTACTATAAGTAGTAGTAAATAGTTTGCTACTGCTACCGTACTTCACCATCACATAACGTCACGTCAGTAAACTTTACCTTTAACAAAAAACAAACAAATAAATGGTACAGAACTCAATTCAATAATGCAGTATTGTGCATTAACCTGCATTTATTTAATTCCTATATAAATGCATAGGAATTGATTTCATAAAGCTTGGTAGCTACAGCTAGCAACTACAATGCATAATTTACCTTTCATTTACATACAAGCATACATGCAGATACGTACATACTTCTACTCTTCACTTTAGGCTTTAGCTTAAGTAACTACTATTTAAAAATGCATGTATTCTATGAACGCACATTTTAATCTTAAGATTCATGTACCTAAATATGTGGAAGGTATACGGTATGGTATGTATTATATATGGTACAACTAGAGATACATCGTGCCACGCTGAGTGAATGGATGAGATCCTATGATTCTTTTCAATCCGGATGAATGGAGCTTAATAAAAAGTATTCACAGTCAACAGTACATACGTATATTATGTGCAACATGAAAGATTCATACTTTTTTCACGCTTAGCACAAAACAACATTCAGTTTTTATGTATTTAGTAGAGTAGACGCAGAGTTAGGTTTACAATATGTAATAATAAATGTTCTTATAGAGAGCAGGTACAGTATTACACTTCATACTAACTAAATATTTGGTACTACAATCTATAAACCTACTTTTAGGCATGTCTATACTACACACACACACTTGTAAATTAGAGAACAAAATTGATACCGAAGAATATTGTAGAGAGAAGGCCTGCCCGAAGGAGAATTTAATCCTTCCATTTAACATTAAATGTACATATTTAGTTTACATTTCAATTTAAGAACTCTGCTGATGCTAAAAATGAGTTTGATTGTTGTTTTCCTTCTTCTCACTACTCTCTATCATTTTTTCGTCTTCAACTTTTCAACTTTCAATGCTCAATCCTCACTTCTTTTATGTCCAATTCACATGTTGTTGATGCTGTTCTTTTCATTCTCAGAATCAGATCTTCTCTCACATGTATCCCAAAATGATTATTAGACAGACTGCACTCACTACATACTTTAACTATATCTAATCTACAAACAAACATTTATAAAGCCACATTTATTTGAAATTCATCTTTCATTCCATCATCTGCATAACGTATTTATTTGGCTGCCGTCTTGGGACGTACTGAAAATTAAATAAAAAATGCATGGTTAGGTCGACATTGAATATTTAAATTTTACAACTATTATTATGCAAAGATAAATAAACTAAACGTTCCCACAATTCAAAACGCAAACCCGTAAACCCACATACTACATAATTTATTTTTAAGTTATTCTACATTATTGGCACTTGTGCAATATCTTAAATTAAAGTCAAACAAACTTACCTGGGCAATCACCAGGATGGAAACTGATGTCATCAATTGCAAAACCTCCATTGTTAGCTTGCCCTTCAAGAATTACTCTCAAGGGATTAGATGCATCTAATGACACCTGTGCTGGCCGCCACTCTGGTCTCGCCGTCTCAACGTCAACCGCAGATAACTTCCAAACCTAGACCGAGACAAATCATTGCATTTAAATAACTCTCTTCTCCACGCTTCCACGCAAACCAATTTACTACACTCTACACTAAAGAAAATTTTCACATGCCCTTTCCACTGAACTGAGAATTTAAATAGTACACTATTTATTTGTGGCAATTTGCACTCGTACTCACTAAACGTAAACGACGTGACAAATGAATTCCCATGAAATAATTGGCCATCGTTACATAATTAAAGATTTAATACGTAATCATTGGGTTTGAATATATTTACTTATTTTCAATGGCACACACAAAGGATGGTATTGACGTTCTAATTTGCTAGACTCGGTTAACTATATATTCTAATTTCACGCATATTACAAATAATTAAAAAATTTAATGCACATTTTATTTGTTAGTTATTTACCTGTGTGCCGGCCGACTCTTCAGACTGAGATGCTGATTCAGCATCACCAGATGAAGCCGCCTCGCCTTCCGTAGTTAAAACTCGTAGAAGCGTCGATTCCCCAGCACCAAATGCGGCATACCTGTAATCATATGATGTAAATGTGCAATAAAACAACTGTTAAATCTTCTAAACTGCAATTCTAAAATTAAAAATTAAAATGCGTGAAAATTAAAAAAGTTATAAAGTCATACATAGAGAACTACTTGGTTATTAATTTGAATATTTTACACGGAAAGTAGCTACGATGCAAGTATGAATGTAATTTTGCATTGAGATAGCTTTGTACATTGAAAAGTGCATACATAATTATTGCAAGGCGAGATATGAAAAAAAATTCTGCCCATCACAAGCCGCAAATTATCATTAACGCAGGCCTACTGATTACCTAGGTATAATTTAATGAGAATTAGACATTTAATTTGCTTACCAAAATGAGAAGCAGACTCTGTCACCCGAAGCGGGTATCGTTGGTGACAGAAGCTTGACAGGTGTCCCTTGGGCACTCTGAGTGTAGATATCAAAGTATGCATATCCAACTGTAATGAGAAAACAAAACAATCCCAACTCATTAGCTTAGATGCAATCAAAGATGTTGTCCGTTGTCGTCAAAATGACTCAACTAATTGGTTATTTTCTCATCGTACTTTGAAATGTTGCACAACTTTAACTATTCCCTATTACATTTCATATTATTGTAATTGTACTGTACTGCCATAATATAAAAATAATTAGGTAGAAGCTATTAGCCATTATTATTACGTTCAGTTGATCCCTTTGAGTGGATCAAAGCAAATAATAGAACTAACAATAAATAATGGGTACCGATACTTTATTGTCAATAGAACTGATGCAGCTTCTTTTAGATTTTTATCCTATCCATTATATTATATACGTTATCAAAAGAAATTCTCTTTTAAATCTTTTCTTTTGTAATTGTATAATGCATGTACAAGTACATTATAGTTCTACTTCTACTAAAGGTACAGCAATTGTAAAAGATTAGCCAAAGTAACATTTTATGGTTCTTCTTCTTATCTATCGCACACAACATATATGTATATGGACATTAGTATTTGTTTGCGTCGTATCCGTACTTACATTTAATTTTATATCAGAAAAGTTGCATCACAATACTTTAGAAAATTCTGAGAAGAACGAAAATAAAATACGTTTCTTAGAACTTTGGAAGTTCGTCGCAATTTTTCTTGGAACTAGATTCATTTTCTTTCTGCATTAATATATTTAGTAATGAAAGTAGTCCAAAATTGTTTACCTGGAGCTCCGAAGGTTTTGTCAGGTAAGTTAGCAGGGCGTCTTGTAATAGTGGCCATTTGCCAACGGTAGACAGGATCGGAGGTTGTATTTCTCCAGTGACACATATCCTTTTCAAAGGAGCATTCTCCTTCACTCACATACGCGCTTGGTGGCATTGCTAAGAAAACAGACAAATACACACATTTAATATTTTGGAGAAAAGGTAGAATGACCTGGATCTGCCAATTCGAAGCTAAGAGAAACTTGGTAGTATGTGTCATAAAATATACACCGCTGATGTTATGCCTGCACGTTTGCTGAAAATAATTTCACTATTAAATAGTTTGAAGGAAAGTAAAATTTAATTGCCATTAATAATAACGTGGTCTAAAATTATTGGAGATTAGAAAATCAGATATCTGTAATAGAGATGAGATAAGCTGCATTGTACATACATAAAGATACAGCTAATTACTACATTTCTAGTAAACTAGTTATTAATAAGCTAAAATTGATAGTTAAATCATAACCTGTGGAATAAAAGAGAAAGCAAAGATTGTTTGCATTAGGAAAGAGAGGAAGTATTACAACTTCTATTTCAATGCAATTTATAAATATTTGATCAATATCATACAAAAAACGCATGGGATACAGGATAAGTCTCAATGATGACTGCAATACATAGTACAATCTAATAAACGCCTAACACATACTCCGAAACGATCGCTCTGAAAATAGATTCTAAATATTATACACATTTTAAGCGTATAAGTTGAACTCTTTTGCAAATATGAGTTTGGCATTGCATTGGAGTGGGAAACTTATAACTCGTCATGAGATGAGGTATATAACACCAATAAGCAAAGGTTTACAATAGCTCATGTACCGACATACAAAATTAAGCTTAAATATCATTGATATTTATAGAAGTATTTAACCTATATTTAAATTACAGGTTGTATTCTTAAATATACTAAATATAAAAATAGTGGTCGGCAGTTTTGTAACATATCAATTCGTTTACATCCAACATTCGGAGTATTTCCTTCCATTTATCCACCACAATGGACATCAATGACATAATTAATCTATACATTATTAATTTCTTGTAATAATATACTAAAATAAAAAATCGTGGAATGGCGTACAACTAAAAAATGTTGCCTTTATTTTTATATTCCTATTCTGGACGACGAAACTACGAAAAAAATTATTTTGTTTCAATAGTGCTACTCTGTATAAGTATTACTACGTAAAATAAAATGAATTGGTCAATGTGAATGGATTTTAGACATTCCATTCGGTTTAGTGTCTTGTAAGAGACATTATTAAAGCATCTCTATCCATATATGAGCTGCAAATTGTATGTTGTTATTCTTTGTGTGAATTCAAACAACTGTGCTCGTGCACGGTCACAGAATGCGTACATGTGTAAATATAGTTACTAATACAATGTTAAGTATAATTCCAACATCTGTATGCAAATAATATACAAATATAGACAACAAAGGAATTTAGTTTGATGTTGCTTCTTTATCTCCCTTCAGTCTCTTTTCGCTTTTTGTGTGAACGGATTTCTAAGCCATCTTCGTCTACATCTTTTCTTAGAGAGGTTTACAATGGAAACGCTGTAATATGTAATAAATGCACTACGCTACATACTATACCTAGGACCTAGAGTTTTTTATCTAGAGTTTCTATCACTAAATAAATTAGAGTCCATTTAATAATATGTACCTATCATGTTTGCTTGAAGCATCGTTATTATGTAAAATATTTTAGTTATACTATATTTATTCATACGAATTAAGTAATTTCTGAATGTATTTACACACAAAACATACATGATAATAATATGCGTAAAGATTTGTGTGTTTATAGTCACAGGAAGTATCTCACAGTACTGCTATAGCGCAATTGCGTAAACGTATAAGCCATATTATACTGTGTAGAAATGTTGTTTGATCTTTTATTTTATTTTAATATTTATTCAGTGTTCGTGGAGACACTGCGCTCTATACGTTTCTACATTGCTCTTTTATATTACTTTCTACTATAGAATTTCATATCACATACAAAAATTTACACATAATATTTACTGGATGTCTATTTTTATCATAAACAATACGTCATAATAATTATATGCTACTGCAAACAAGCATCGTAATATTTTTGCGTCGATCATGGAAATTCTTTGCCAAACGATAGTGCATCCCATATACAGATTTTAGAGTCTAATTGTATGCAACTTATAAATTATTTTGAAAATATGATATACTTAATAAAAATTCTGGTACTTTTATAAACATTTTGGGACTCTGGATCTACTTCCGTGCAATTTCATTAGAAGATGCTAGTATTCTCCATTTAGACTATAAATAAGTAATGGAACTTCTATATTCTACCTACTTTTTAGATTATTTGAGATTACTAATTATTGTGCCGACCACAATTCCAATTCGGTACAAATGTGGGGGGCAAGTTGACACATATTTTCTTCTGCATTTTTTGTAGTGTTTTTTCTCGAGAATACGGATATCTAGAAATCTACTACACGATCTTCATGCACAGGTTGCTCAAATAGGTAGTCTAAAAAACTTACTTGTACAATCACCCTCAAAGTAGGAAATGTCATCGATAGCCACGAAACCGTTTGCTCGACTAGAGCCATGAACTCCTTCAAAAATCACCTGAAATAATTTTGCATCCATTAACATACAGAATTGTTAAAATGTTGCCCTACAATTAGAATTAGACTTAATAATAGCATATACTATATTTTTTTACAAATTTAGTTATTTCAGTAAGGCCAGCAAAAATATTCATTGCGGATAATTGCATAAAAAACTCCAACCTGGAAAGGTTCGGATTCCATAGTTTTTGCTTGTGCATATTTCCATACTGGAGCTTGCTGATTGTACAATCGCCAAATTGGAGTCATTTTTGGGTACATGGAATTTAAATCATTGTTAATGCTTGCAGACGGAGCCGGTTTTGTGTAAACTTTAAGACCTCCGAGGCTGGGACCGCTGGTGTCTATAAATGGCTCGTGCATGTAATACCTGAAAATCATCATACATAGTGTTACGAAATTCTTACAACTGATCCCTGATAGTTCCCGAATTAAGAATTATTCCAAGCATTCCGACTGAATTCGCATAAGATACCCAAAGAAGCTTTGTTGCTAATTCATCTTTATTAGCAAAAACTTGAAGGGAAACTTTGAGAAATATTAATGTTTATTACATTACAGAAGTAGTCAGCGATTATTAATTCTCTACTACCAACTTACAATGTTAAGATTATTTATTCTTGAATTCTAATTGGATTAGGTAACTTTGTTCTAATTGTACAGCATGTTCATTTATAATGCTACTTCATTTAAATAGTAAATATGAGATGATTAATTATTTGTGATGAGATCACCAAGGGTCGGTGCACCAGAAAGGTAAGGATTAAGTTTGTTCACTAGTTATTGGATACTCAACATGAAGATTACAGACTGAGGAAAAGAAAAGAAGAATTCTAGAAGGAAGTCTGCGGGGTTAAGGATCCCTGTCATCAATCATGGTGAAAACTAACAATAAGAAGAGCGAAATAGTGAGTATCCCGTTGACAGGAAAGTGCCTATCCATTCTTCACTGAATCAACACAATTATTTCGTGTCTGACTAACCACTCGCATCAAATACTATAACCTAATATATCAATACTACTTTAGAGCCAAAGGATGTAGATTTAACCTTTTAAACGTTAAACTATTGAAAATACAGCAATATTACCGTATTTATACATAGATACATAACAACCCTATAATTGAACAAAATATGCAATATGCATAGTGTACTATGTATCATGTGGCTAAAGATAGGAAAAGATTACTAAACATAGATACTCTTCTTATATGTTGAGAAAGGATGCATAAGGCACAGATAAAGATAGGGAATACGTGCATCTTCCTCAGTTTTTCGATAAATTGAGCATTGAGAATTTTATATCCTGTGAGAAGAAGCATTCCAAATATGAGTGTCGACATTATAAATGTGCCTAATGGAGATAAATTGGCTAGACGTCGTCTGCTATGCTACAGGAAGGAAAGATAGCGTGATCATGGTCTCAAAATATCTTGACATTTCTACACTGTATATGCTTTTTCTTTCATTTATGTATGTTACTTAATACAATTAGAGAATGTGCCTTGCTCCTACGATTAAAATCTAATGTAAATGGGAAAGTAATTGAACTGCTTCTACTTTTTCTTTCATACTACCATGTAGGCCAGCCAATAAGACCCAATTATTTGGATTTAATAACTGCAACTCAATGCAAAGGTCCTTATTGAAAATTGAAGTTTCGGGAGTACCAAATTCGATCCCCAAAAGAACACTTTTTCCTACGTTTTTTAGAAAAGAAAAAATTATGTGTGTTGAATTACCTTACCGATAAAAAGCTATTTTTACGACATGATTTAGTCTCTGAGGCACCAGAATTGGTTACAGTACACTAAAATCTTTCATGAATTTTCATTTCGATCTTAAGATATTATTTAATTTGTAGGTGCCAGGAGTAAATTAATTTTGACTTTCCAAGAACAGAATCGGTGCTAAAATTTTAGTCGTATTTAGCTTACTAATTTTTCCTACTTATTCATTATATAAACATCAGAAAAAATAGAAAAAAAACATTTTGCATTCTTACCAAAAGGAGAGACATCGTGGTTTTGAAGATCCATTAAGAACGGGTGACATCATCCATGCTCTATCTCCTGCCCTCTGCACACTCTGTGCACTTAAGGTCATAAAGTTACCTATAGGATAAAAAAAACAAGCTATTATAGTCAAAAAGTTTACCCAAGTATGTAATATCAAACCGCAAGTGCGTCACAACACTTAATCATGTAGTTTTACATTAATGAAAGGGAAGGTAAACATTGGAATCATGTACGTAGGTAACATACGTGCGTTTTACAAGTCTAAATAGTGTAAGACGTAAGATAATGTCATTTGAGAAGATGGCACAGACAAACATTCTGCCCCTTGGCTACGTAACTACATTTATTGTTGATTTATCGTCTTACACGTCTTGGCAAATAGATTAAAATGAATCGAGAGGAAGACAGATGTCTTGAATGAAATCAATAAAGTCCTAATTCATTAATTTCCTTCATAAACGAGTCGTTCATTTCAGTCTGTTGATTTGGTGATAAATTACAAGCTCAATTAACTGCTCATTCAAATCAATAACATTGTGCAAAAGATGTCATGAAGTTCTATGCGCTATTTCTATCCTAAGCAATTGCTTTCGCCTTAGAATGAATTCAACTATCTGTGCAATGGTCCAACGTATTTATGTGAGTGCATAATGCAGGGATATCACACAATAATATTTAGTATCTATAATAGTATCCTATATATTAGCATATCAGGAAGCAGAATACCGAAATGAGCCAACATGTGTCTATCCATATGGATGATGACACTAATCGCAAAATCTGTCATAAGGGACACCATTACCAAGACAGGAGATATTTCTAATAAAACCGTACTCTCAAACACTCGGGCGTATATTTTAATTTTGATTCAATAGGATAGTCGTTTCATAGGAGAAAATGCACATCATAGGAAGCGTCTATTAGAGAAGAGGTGTTAATTAGAAAGAATACGGCATTATATATATATATATATATACCTATATACGAATATTTAATACGTACGTATAAACTATAAATACTAGCAAGGTAAGTCCCTATTTATATCATATGTTATAATTTGTAAGGTATAAGGAACAGTTGTAGTTTATTATGAACATTAAATAACATGGGGAATGAAACTGAGAAATCTGAATGAATTAATTGTCACAGCATGATGACAAGAATGACAGTATTCACAGAACATCATTTAATCAAACCTTCATTTGTCTATCGCATTGTTAAATTATAATCTGACAAATCTTCCTTATATTTTCACATGCACATACAGTAATATCTTTCAAAATGTGGGCTAGGTTTTCTTACAGTAAGAAGTACTACCTAAATATAATACTCGTAAGTATGACAGATATACTATTATAGTTTTTCGGATACTAGGAATTTAGCCCCCCACGTTCAGTCTATCGTTGACAACAGGATGGCTTACACTCTATTAAGTTGATAAGTTGATATAGGTAGTCATAAGGAATATGAATACTCCTTTATTACGATATTCGCATATATTTTAATATCAATATAGGTATCTTCAATTCACTTGTTTAATATGTATTATTTCATATCACCCGTGTATTTGAAAATTATCCAATAAAAGTTACAACTTGCATAATATGGTAAGTATAGTAATACATATACTAACATATTATCTAATAATATTTACTAGAACATGGAACGTAGATGAGCTTAACGAATAAAGAATAAAAGACATTCATATTATTCTCTGAATGCAATTGTATGCAGAACTTAAGGAGGACTCAATGGTTAGAATATGAATCAGACGGACGCGCGCTTGATTCGCATCTGTTCATATTGAACGT